>JAIUZE010066539.1:0-104209 GCA_022085475.1 Heliosperma pusillum | reverse complement strand
TGAACTGAACTGATCTGAACTGAACTGAACTGAACTGAACTGAACTTAATAGAGCTGAACTGAACTGAACTGAACTTATTGGAGCTAAACTGAACTGAACTGAACTTATAAGAGCTGAAATTAAGTCCAAAAGAACAGGGCATAAGGCTATGTTCTTTTGGACTGAATTTGTCTGAACTGAACTTAATGGAGCTGAACTGAATTGAACTGAACTTAATAAAGCTAAACTAAACTGAACTGAACTGAACTGAACTTAATGGACCTGAACTGAACTGAACTGAACTGAACTTAATGGAGCTGAACTGAACTGAACTGAACTGAACTGAAATAATAAAAAAGATAACAATATTATTATTATTACTATTAATCATTCGTAATAATAATATTATATTAATATAATCTAATAATAATAATCAAATAAGATATAAAAAAAATATTATAGTAATATAATAAAAAATATAATATTAATATAATGATAACATTATTAATTATAGTAATAAATATATAGAATTAAGTAACTGAAAAATAAATATGATAAGTATAATATAATAATATAATAATACAAACAATAATATAAAATATAATTTATAACTTATAATAATAATAATAATAATAATAATAATAATAATAATAATAATAATTAATATTATAATAATATAAATCATTATTAAAAATAATATTTTAATGATATTATTTAATAATAATCTAATCAGATGTATAAAAAAATAAAACAATAATATAAGAATAAATATTATAATAATAAAATACTAATATAAATGATAACATTATTAATAACAATATAATATAGTAATAAATATAATAACAATAGTAACTAAAAAAATATAAATAATATAAATAGTAATAAAGTAAATATAATTAATCATAATAATAATAGGCCTAATAATAATATATTTAAACATTATAATAATAATTATTATTATTATTATTACTATTATTAATAATAATATTAATAATAATGAATATATCAATAAAATATAAAATATAATATTGATAAATATTAATAATACTAATATTTCCATTAACCGTAATAATATAAGAATAAATAAATATATTAAACATAAATATAATAATATAAAGAATAATTATAACGGTGATATAATAGTAATAAAATAATTTTTTAAAAATATAAATATATAATAATAACAATATTAAATGAATTAACATAATAATAACAATGATAAGAATAATAATCATAATAATGTTGAAATAAAAGTAATCTGAACTGAATTGAACTGAACTGAACTGAACTTAATAGAGCTGAATTGAACTGAACTGAACTTAATAGAGCTGAACTGAACTTATAGGAACTGAAATTAAGTCCAAAAGAACAGGGCCTAAGTTTAGAAAAATTATACGGAATATATTATTTATGAAAACCGATATAAAAACATTTGACATTAATTATTGGATACATACATTATATATCATTGAGACCGCCCAAAGGAATTGTAGAGTATTTCAACTATCGACATTCATCATTTTTGAATGAAAGTTGAAATGACATTTGGTTAATTGAAAAAAAGGTGGAAGATGTTAACAAAATATGCTCCAAATGTCACAAAAGTATCAAATGTCTATTATTGTTTCTACATTCACACTCCATAATTTTATAAAGATGCATACTCTTGGAATACCTATTATACAACATGACGTGAATATTCAAGGAACAGTAGATTCAGACATGTTTGATGATAAGCGGAAAAATGTCATGTTCAAGATACGAAACAAGATAGTAAAAAAACATTTGGCGAGATAATGGATTCGTTGTTTCGAGTGATAGTGAAGATGAAGAAAAAAGTGGTGAGGAAGATGATGATATAGAAATAGATGGTTAGAAAACGATGTAATATGTGATTTATTTTTTATCGTAATGTAAATGTAATAATCTGTATCAACAAACCAATGTATATAAATCGGAATAATTTTATTATCTTACCTTATGTTTTAGAGTATTTTTTTTTTGTATGACAACCATTTCCAAATGATAATGATTATAATAAAGTTCAGTTTAGTAAAGTTTAGATTCTTTAAGTTCTATTCAATTAAGTAAAATTAAGTTCAGTTCAGTTCAGCTCCTATAAGTTCAGTTCAGCTCCTATAAGTTCAGTTCAGTTCAGCTCCTATAATTAAGTTCAATTCAGTTCAGCTCCTATAAGTTCAGTTCAATTCAGTTCAGCTCCTATAAGTTCAGTTCAGAAAAGTTCAGTAAAATTCGCCCAAAAAAACATGGCCTTAGTATACAGACGCATAAGTGAAAGTTGATGAGTGGCTATTCTTGCTATTTAGGTAGAAGACAAAAGAAATAAAGTAATGTCGTAACTTCAAGTCTTCAACATCATAGTGGTTACCTCAAAAGCTCAAACACTGTTATTTGACATTCAAGTTACAAGTTATAAGTCATAACTGTGCTTTTATTCCACGATACTATTTATTCTAGGGAATGGTTTACACTTACGTTAATTTGTGAGAGGAATATAAAGTAAGTGTAAATTAGTGACTGAGACGGAATGAGTAAAACACATTGTATTTACATAGTATAAAATACCCTTACATCAATAAAACTATTAAAAGTTTTAACGTAATAACAATCTATACATTTGCTCGGTCTTTATGAAAAATATCACATCTATATATATATGCGCTACATGTATAGTAATCGGTAGTATATATATACGTGTATATATCAAATTAAAATTAAAATTATACTTTAGTATATACTCCGTATATGCTAGAAGGAATAAAATAAGAGTACAAATATTTATCCACTTTGTCACCCCTCGAGAATGAATAAGATTATATATTCATTCTCGAAGGGTTAGAAAACGAATAAATACGAGCACAAGTATTAAAATTCGTACCGAATGAATAATAATAATTCGCTAATGATTGATCAGCAATTAATTAGCAACGCGACAATTCAACCTAATCTCACCATTAGTACCAGTAAGAAGATTAAGATTACCCATCTTGATCATGGCAGCAACAAAGTCCTTAAAGAAAGCAGCATTATTATTACTATAACTCTTAACTTGAGCATCTTGAGAACCACCATTAAAGAGCACTTGATCAGAGTGAAGTAATCCACGTTTAGCCACAAGGTTAATATAGTAATTGTTATCAAACTTTATTGGGGTTTTCAGGTCAAGTGGGGCCAGGTTATTGTCCCCATTTCCGGCCGGGAGAGGACAGTTGGATCGACGCGTGGCTGCGAAGGTGGGGTCGATGTTTGTGTCGTTATAGATGTGGGCACGGAAGTTGGTGCACCGAGCTTGGCCTATGGTGTGGGCACCTGAAAGGGTCGTCATCTCTTGGAGTGAGAGGCCTTGGTTATTGACGAATAGGGTTTGGAGATTCGAGAGGTTGGAAGTCGGTGGTGGAAGGTTGGCGTTTGCGAGCGCTTGGCTGGCTGTTGTTGAATCTCTTCTTCCTAGTGGTACGTCCCATGACGGGCCTCCTAGCTGCATGTTTAGAATAGTCAATTATTTACGTACATATAAATATGTAATTGTGTAGGGTTCAAGTGTCAGCCAAGCTAAACAAATTATTAGGACGGAGTGAATATGTTCTGCTTATAGACTTGAATGGTTATATTATCAGTTGTTCCTACTTGTGACAAAAATAAATGTGACCAGCTTAATACGACAATACAAACTTCAAATAAGAAGAAACTTGTTAGTTTTGGGTGATGGATGCTTACCAAGACAATTCCATCTCTTGCGGCCAAAGTGAGAATATCAGCACAAGAGACGATACCCTTGCAAGAAGCTTCGACGTTGGCTTTGATAGCGTCAATAACTTCAAATCCTCTAGCCGAACCGTTTCTATTAGCAAACGCCTCTTTCTCACTCGTGAATGCTGTTGTTGTGTCTAAGAGTATGGAGCCATCACAACCCTATATTGTAATAGAAGAAGATACATACATGTTAGCATAATAGCATGAGATGATGAGACACTAAAAGGGGAATCTTGAAATTTTGTTACTAAATTACATAAAATATTTACTTACATTGACAAAGCAATCATGAAAATGAAGTCGCAAGATTGAGGCAGCCATACGTTGTTCTTTATTAACAGCTTGTTTCATAGTATTAAGGACAATATTTTGAAGATTAGGACAAGTTGACGAGTAAAATTTTGGAGAAAGTTGTGCATCGGACACATATAAGAAGAGCGTAACAATGAACGCAAAAACCGTAACAAAATTGACTAATTTGATTGCCATTATATCAAAAAATAACAATCCTTTTAAGATTTTTAATACTATATGATATGATGAGTATATTAGAATGTTTTCTTAGAGCTGCTTGTGTTAAAATAGTTTACATGCATTCTATATAAATAGAGCTTGAATCACAAGGTATATGCATAATGCATGCAATAGGATGAGGGAATTAATTGCATAGAGGTCCACTAGTTGATTGAATATAAAGCTGAACGCCTGTTTGGACTTGTTTTTTGGGATAGTACCCTACAAATGAGAGGATATCAAATTGAAATAAGTTTACTAAGTCAAGAAAATAAGGTCTTTAGCTTACTAGCTTATGTTTGATTGTGGATAACACATGCATGGTAAGTTGTCTATTAGACTACCACAAATTTTCGTGACAATGAAGATGGGTCGAATTCTCTATTATAAGGAGATAAGTGAAAAAGCAAGTGAGATTTATTTAATTCTCCAATTATTCTCCTACTTGTTTTCTTATGAGAGAAAATTTAACCATTCTTCATTGAAGATGGATATACGCCATCTTTAATGAGACTTACAATTAAACTTCTAATACGGAAATAGAAAAGTCGTCATTATTAATCATGCGATGGATACGAAAATTATTGGTTACATAAATGTGATTGACCAAGCTCTTTCATTGTGGAAAAAAAGGGTTTTTCTTTGTTGTTGCTAAATGCCAAGTAAATACAATCATATACATATGGATTTGGATGTTAAGATGCACATTTCTTGAGTGATAAGAATACTCCGGAGAATATGCTAGGCCCTAATATTACCATAAAATTTACCAATTTATGTGACTAACTAGTCATATTGGGGGTCCCGCCTCGCACATTTCATAAACCCTTAAGAAAAATGAGATAGCGCCATCGGGTGGTACTCAATTTGAGTACCACCCGGGGCATAATTGTAAATTGATTAGGTATTTTCATTTCCCACTTTTAGTTTTTAAATTTTAAATCAATTACTAATAAAGGGTAATTTAGGAACTTTATCTTAGAATTAATTATTATACTCATTTACTTTACTTAGATTATGGAATGCCTATCAAAACCATGTTAATCAGAAGATTTCTTTTCCTAATGAAATAGAGATTGAAGATTTCACATTTATAGCCATGACTTTTTTGATAAAACATAGCTATGGCTTTTAATTAACCTTTAATTTGTTCTCATTTTGTTGAACTCTCATTTTTTTTTTTTGGGTTCAACCTTTTTACAAATTATTAAAATACTTAAGCATACTTTTTTCCAAATCTACAAATGTTGATTTATATAAAAAGCTCATTAACAAACTACATTTTGTCCAAGACTGAGCAAATTCAATGATAGAAACCTAAGTCCCCTTTAACTCATAAAGTACAATCGACTTAAATTTAGAGAAACGAATGAATTAGCGAAATCCCAATTCGATTGCAAAATGTTTTAACATAAATTTATTATGCACAAAGTTAAATCAGTGATAGTAAATCATCCTCAAAAATAATACTCCACTTAGCCAAATAGCAATATACTCCGTATACAATAAAACTGATATTTATTATACAGGAAGAGTTCATTCATTCTTTCTTTTTGGCTTTGAACATTTTACATTTAGTTCATGATAATTATGCTGCACAAGTACAATACTCGTATGAGTGCTTTGTTTCTGTTAGATTTACCCCAAAATCAGCTAGTATCCAATTACGCTTCTACCCTTTCAAACTTTGGCGCAAATCTGGAAAAGATATTTTGTTTTTCTATTTTATTAATTTTTTAATTATGGTGGTACCGAAACTCGGTACCACCGGGTGGCGCCCTATCACTTTCCAACACTTAATACTTTTTTTGTCTCAATCATTTGTATATCTTTTACCTCAAACTCTCAATTATTTGTTTATTCTCCAATTTACTGAATTAACCCTATCTTTTATTTTTAAACGGAAAATTCTCACGTTACCCCTGAACTTTAACATTTTGCCCGAAATACCCAAAATTTCAACCGGAAAACTTTAAGTGGCCATAACTCGTGTTTGCAAACTCGTAAAATGACGATTTTTTTTTTCAAATCGTTCATCTTTCCGAGAGCTACGATTTGAAAAAAAAAATTGGTCGTATTTGGATCCCGTGGCTAGGAGTTTTTGTATGTCAAAGTTTATTTCACCGAACAAATTACTTTGAGTGGCCATATCTCTTGGTCACGAATTCCATCCGAACTCGCCAATTTTTTTTTTCAAATCGTAGTTCTCGGAAAGATGAACGGTTTGAAAAATAAAATCGTGATATTCCGAGTTTGAAAACACGAGTTATAGCCATTTAAAATTTTTTGGGCATTTCGGATAAATTGTCAAAATACGAGAGTACCGTGAGAATTTTCCGGTATTTTAAATGAAAGGAAAAACATCAAATGAAACTCATTATTTAGAGCGCCATCAAGAATAGGGATGGCAATTTTGTCCTGAACCCGTGAACCGAACCGAAACCGAACCGACACGAAGAAAAAGTATCGATCCAAACCCGAAGTTTGAAAACCCATATCCAAATCCATTACTTAGAACCCGAATCCATATCCACTTAAAAAATAACCGAACCGAATCCATGCCGATCCATTTCATATCCATATCCGACCCGATCCACCCGATCCACCCGATCCATTTAAGATCCATAACCGACCCAAAACTAATCCATATCCACCTTTATCCCGATCCAAATTCGACCCATATCCATTTTTCTCCTGATCTAAACCCTTTTTAAAATGCAAAATTCGATATGATTTCATTTTACTTACAAAAACTAAATCTTCACAATTTTTTTTATCTCTTTAATCCATGTTTTATTATATTTATTTATTTTTTATTTTTTATTTTGTTTATTATACGTGTAAATTTAGCTCTCCTTGTTTTTCAACTTTAAGTATTCAAGTTAATCTGAATATAGATTTGTTTTAATTTCAAGGCAGATGCCTAAAACATATTTGTATATCTCCTATTATATTTTCTAATTGTTTTTCTACTTTAAGTATTTCAAGTTAATCTGAATATAAATTTATTTTAATTTCAAGGTAGATGCCTAGAACATATTTGCTCCCGCCCCCCATTTTACTCATCCCGCCCCCTATAATTACTTTCTTGCCCTTTGTTATTTGACCCACCAACTTTTGTTCTTTCCCCTTTCTTATTTTAAAATTCGATTTTTAAAACCGCTTTAAAAATAAAACCGCTTTAAAAATAAAACCGCTTAACGTTAATTTCAAAACAATTGAAATATTAAACAATATTAACGTGTTAACGAACAAAATTATCGTTTTAACGTTAATTTTTGTATATTATTTAACGATAATTAATATAAAAACGCTAACAAATAACAATCATTTGACTTTTTTTCAAAAAAATACCGATTATATACGGAAAAACTTCAAACGGCCATAACTTTGCGCTCGGGCGTCCGTTTTCGATGATTTTTTTTTCAAATCGCTTATCTCGACTAGACGAGCGCAATGGTAAAAAAAAATTGTTTTCAATGGCCCATTCGTGTAAAACACACGAATTGGCCTTGGGCGATTCATGTGGTTTACACGAATGGGCCTAGGCCAGCTCGTGTAAATCACACGATTGGGCCAAGGCTGACTCGTGTAATTTGCACGAACTAGCCTAGGCCCATTCGTGTAAAGCACATGAATCGGCCCAGGCCAATTCGTGTGTTTCACACGAATGGGCCACTGAAAACAATTTTTTTTTTACCATTGCATTCGCCTCGTCGAGATAAGCGATTTGAAAACAAAAAATCATCGAAAACGGACACCCGAGCGTAAAGTTATGGCCATTTGAAGTTTTACAATTTTTAATCGGCATTTTTTTGTAAAAATTTAAATGATTGCTATCGGAAAATGGAAATTCGTAAATCGAAATGTACCGTCGCATTTCCGGTGTTTCGACAATCTTCATCTTCATTTTCCATGTTATTCCGTTCCTCCTCGTCATTTTCGTGACCCGTATTGTCGCTCTCATCATCATAACCGCTATTTCCTCGCCGTAACGATAATTATTGTATTCATCGTTATAACGATAATGTTGTTGCGCGTTCCAATCGTTTGCAAATCGAGGTTCGTTATCTAATTATTGTACGAATTATAAAGATAATCGAAATATTCATTACCGTCACTCATTTTCGAATTAACGGAAAAAATGAATTTAGAGAGATATTTTAGTGAGAAGGGCAAAATTGTAAAGTGAAATAAAATTAGGGGGCGGGATGAGTAATATAGGGGCGGGATATAGCAATTTTGTTTGTATATCGCCTATTGTATTTTCTAATAAGTGCATTATCTTCTCTTAGAAAGACAAATCACATAATATGTGATAATGTAGTTTGAGCTTTTTATTTAATAATTATTTCTTATTTATTCATTTATTTACAGATGGAATATATGTTAAAGATATTTTTATGTTTTCTTATTAAAACATAATCTCTCTTATTCCATGTAATCTTTCCCTTTCATTTGGGATCTAGGATTAAGAAAATGAATTTGGAACATACAAAACACTCTACTCCACATGCAATTAAATATGGACCACACAAAACACACAACCCCACCTCCAAAAATGGAAATAGGGAAGAAAACATTAATGGACCAAATAGGAAATAGGGAAGAATAGAATAGGAGGGATTACAACTTTTGCATTGTTTCAGGGTTTCATCTCTCGTATGAAAGTTTCAAGACCTTTACGTACTGAGAGTGTGTGGAATGTCAACGCTCTCGCAATTATTTATATAATTATTAAATATGGTGCAGTTTCACAATGAGTAAGGTTCTTTTGAGTCCAGTATATATGATGAGTCTTTGAGTCCTATTTTCAGCCACACATTTATTACGATAGAGAGATGTGTAATTGTAATGTTGTACAAGCGTTACTCCAACCGCGAAGAGTGTAACTGTAATTTTAAATATAAAAAAATTCAACTTGTATGATTTCGAATAATAAAAATTTGAATTTGGGTGATTTTAAAACAAGTTTATGTAACTTCTCGGCGTTTTTAGTATAAATTTAATGGTTTACGAGTGTAACTTTAATGCTTAACGTGTGTAACTTTAGTCTACTTTAGGCCATTTTCAATATAAAAATATGAATATGTAATAATAATGTTTTGATTTTGACACTTTTATACGTAAACTCACTACTTTCTAAGTGTAACTTTAATGGTTAACGAGTGTAACTGTCATGTTTTAAATTTTTTTTGCTATTTTCCAAATAGGTATGGGTTGGGTTTGTAATGGGTATGGGTCAGGTTGAAATGGGTATGGATTGGGTTTTGGATCGGGTTTTGGATCGGGTATAGATAATATAAAAAAATGGTGGATTGGATATGGATAATCGGTTTTTGGATATGGATCGGGTTTGGATATGAATTGGTGATCCACTAAAATTGTGGATTGGATATGGATTCTTCAAAAACCGATCCAACCTGATCCATTGCCATCCCTAATCATGAACCGTACTACGTACCATACCATATACTCTCATGTAGAAAGAGGATGGTATTAAGAATCGATGTTACTCGATTAGTGGATGTGAGTCGTCATCTCATTTTCCTTCATTCAATGACTGAGTAATAAAATAATCCAGAGGATTACTAATACTATGTACTGTAATTAAGTGTTTTTTTTTTACAGAAGTAAATTGGTAGAACCTACAAACGAATAGCTCTTGCTGCAAGAGCATCAGTCATTCTATTCTGAGTTCTTGGAACAAAACTAATACAAAGACAATGAAAAGAACGACTAATAAGGTCAATTTCTGCAATAATTGTCTTATTCCTAACTTCCGGCTCAGCAAACCTAAGAATTTGCGAGATAACCACAAGACAGTCAGAGAGAATGAGCAAATGCAGATATCCCTTAGAAGATGCCCATCTTAATCCTTCCAGAATGGCTAAGGCCTCGGCTTGTTCAGAAGATTGAGAGGAAAAGTTTCCTCCGATAAAGTTTCCTCCGATAACAGAAGTATCATACCCATCAGTTCTTTGTAGGAAAAACCCCAACCCAGTAGACAAGTTATCCTTCCAAGACGCGTCAACAGAAAGTCTATCCTGACAGCATGAGGCTGGGTAACCAATTAAATTAAATATCGTTCTTCCCTTAATTTTTTTAAGATTCACGTCCGACCCATATAGTAAGATACGTTCCTTGACCTTCAAAGAAGTTTCCATGGCTAAACTTTCAAGAGCCTTAGTTAAGAGATTTTCGTAGACATAGATAGCATTGCCAGAGATATCATATCCTCTAAAAATATAATGATTACGGGAGAACCAAATAGTCCAGATAGTGGATAAAAAGGATAAAAGTTTGAATGCCGACTCCTTGCCTTAGTGAGGTAGGAAACCCAGTTGATAATCCAAATCCAAAGAATCCATCTCGTATTGTAATTAAGTTGATATTGAATATTATACGTGTGTTTGCACTAGTGTAGTGCCGCTTTCATGAATATCAAATTAGGGAAAAGATAGAGACGCATATCGGTCGACAAATAAACATGCCAAGCAATTTTAATTGATCATCATCAGTGTGGACTTGGTATAATTGTGATTTCTGAACAGTTAAGTGATATTATTGAGTATATTATATATATATTTTGGAAAAACATATAACTTTTATTCGTCATAATTTTTATTTTAAACAGTTTTACAAATCCACAAGGGTATGGTATAGTCGTTAAAACTTTGGTGATATTTCAAAGGTCTTAGGTTCAAGTCTGTCCAAGAGCAATCTTTTGGAGTATTTAGGGCTTGAGACTATGCCTTCAAGACTTCGAGTATGTCATCATCGAGGGTGGCTTACCTGATATAATGGTTTGCGTGATTTGTAGGCTATTACGTATACCCGAGGGTTTACCCAGAGTCCATCAAAAATAGCAGACTATTACGGAAAAAGCTAGTTTAGGAAAGATGGTTCTCATTTACACCCTAGTTAAGAGAAACTTATTTGTATTTAATTTTTTTATTCAATAATTTCATTTTCATTTCATAATAAGTTGCTGAATGAGATGATTGGCTATAATGCATGATTAGGTACACTGATCTGTCAAATGTAACACCATGAAAGTTTGTTGATATGACTGCTAATTTCTTTGAAAATTCTTCTCCACTTGGTTCGGTCGTTTTACACGCCACTTGTATATACTGTACAAAAACATTGATTACCAAACATTAATTGACGAACACTTTTCGTCACAAGCTTGTGAGCCAAGCTGCAAGTAGGAGAGAGATTATGAGATGTCACAAGCTTGTAACCGTCACAACAAAGACTTATTGATTAGCAAATGCGATAAAAAAAAAAAAAAAGGTAATCCGTAGTTACTAAATTACGGCACAGACAAGCTCAAGATTTAGTCTATTTATGAAAAATTGGATTTGAAGGCTATCATACAAATGAACTGGCAACCGTGATTGACCCATGTCATATGCTCTGATGACGACCATGAAAAGGCCGGTGAGATGGGGGATGTTATAATTTCGGGGAAAAAAAAACTAAACTTACTATCAAACCTGTTTTCCGGGTCAAATACGGAGTAATAATTTTCACGATAGACAAACCAACAAAACATCGTAATATGCTCAAGCAGAAAGAACCAAGGATAAAAACTCGCAAAAACCTGAAAAAAATAATTATTTGCACAAACCAATAATTTAACAAATTGACTATTTGGGCCTTTTATTAATAGCCAACACAATAAATTTCTTAGAACTTGATGTGTATGAGCGTACTACTCGTAAAAATACCTGACAATTAATCAAGGAACCCACCCCCTTTCCTCTCTTCTGCTATCAACACTTCAACATGAATCACCATGATCTGAGTGAGATTTCAGTCGCCGCCTCTTCAAATTCCAAAAGTTGTGTGCTTCGACTGTGTCTCTTCTTCCATTCAATTGCCTAGGTGGTCTTCACAGCATTTCTTTTTTCACATCGCGTCATTATTCACAGTCTGCCTACAACACATGCTAGTGTCTAAGGAGAACCAAAGCTTCTCAAGAACCATGTTCCGAATCATGGGGTATATATATTTACACATTACATGCTTAATGATTTGACACTCTTATGTAATTGTACACCATGAGTTTGATAGAACAAGCTTTACACAAACCAAAAGGAAAGCCATCTAAAGAAGGGTACCACTAAGTGCACCACGCTATGCTTATATGCCATGTTACTGCCTCAAACACCTCCTGACTTAGACAGTAGCAGTCTCCTCAGTAGCCAGAACCCTCCAATAATATATGTGGATATATAATTTGTTGAGGCTCATCGCAATTGAAAAGCCCAACATAGCTGAAAGGACTACTGAGTAAACTGCATTCAAACGAAGCTGCAAGAATGGTAAGCTTATTAGCTTACGTCTAACTAGCACTAAATATCATAGATTCATACGGTTTCTCATTAAAACTAACAAATGGGTGACTCAGTTTATGTCTGGGTAGTGAGTTTGTTCGGGTCATGGGTTTGGTCATTTTGGGTTTCGTAAGGGGCCATTTCGGGAACATGTCACTTTAGGTCTGATCATTTTTGTGCAGTCAAAAAGGTTTAATTCGGGTCACTACATCTCAGGATTATGATGGTTTTTATGATTTTTAATTTTTGTTAGGCATTTTTGGTCAGTTCGGACCTTTTGGGTTTGGTCATTTTGGAGATGAATGGCTTCGCTTGGATCAATTATGGGCCGGATCAATTATGGGATGTCGAGTCATACTTGTGTCAATTTCAGGTCTCGGATCGGATTAGTTCAATAAGACCATCTCACATATAATATTCTACAGACTCGTTGAAATTTGTACGGTTTCTTGCAAAGACTAGATAACTACAATATGAAGTTTAATGGAAGTAGCTTTGTGTAATACCATTAAAACGTGTTTGGGCCGCATCCACAAGGAGGAGAGAGAGCTCACTTCATAAGGTCAAGGATGCTCCATCCTAAAACCACTTGGTGATAGGAGCAATAGCTCATTGGTTTATAAAGTAGTGAACTCCCTCTTCAATTTAAAAACGTGGGACACTCACATGTGGCTAAACCACAAATAGGAGCTCTTAATACTCCCTCTCACATGTGAGGTCCCTTCGAGACCCAAAAAGGGTGAAACCTTGGGAGCGCACCGGAGTGGAAATTAACAAATCCTCAAAGAGGCCCTCCTCCGCTGGCTTTGGACCCAATTTAAACTCATCAAACCCAAGACAAAAGTTTGGCTCTCACACCAAGTTCAACCATGAAAATGCGTCTGAGCCGCGCCAACAAGCAGGAGAGAGAGCCCATTCATAAGCTCTAGGGGGTTAGACTCACTTTATAAGACCTAGGGGTTGTCTTCCTATAGCCAATTGGTTTTAGGAAAGATAGAGTTCCCTTGGGCTTTTGACACTCTCTCGTCGATCGGTTATGGCCAGGCCCATTTCAAATTCTAACACTTTATAAATTCAAAGCAACACTAAGACTCACCACATTGTAGAAAAGACACAAGATTAAAGCGACAAAGGCAAATTCCACCGCTGCATATGTCCATATGTACTCCCTAATTGCTGCAATCAAGCAATGGTTTGAATAAATATAGAGACCAAGGCTATAATATGATCAAAAATTAATTATTGAAACCTTATGGCACCAATATGGAATTAGCCCAAATTATGTGAAAAGTTCACCATAATAATTACCTGAAATTTGATTTTTGTACTCACTTATGATGAAAAATATCATTTGTGTAGATAAATTTGACTATCTTTTCCTTAAAAAAAAATTGACTTCCTTCATACATTAAGTTACCCATGTAAAAATTTGAAATTTCTCAAACCTCAGTTCACCTAGGTGAAGTTTTAAAATTCAAGGATTTATCAAATAACAGGATAAATGGATCCGATGTATGCACCCTAACCTAACACAAAGGTTGTTTACGAATGACATCTGATGAAAATTGCATCAGATAAGTATATGAATGTTGACAGGAACTGCATACCTAGAGTGACAGCTAATGCGGATGCTAGCAAGCCCAATGCGAATGCAAATGGTGCTGCAACAACTACTGCTCGAGTCTTCATGCTCTCTATCTGCAACCCAGCAAATTAAAGGATCAAAGGGGGGTTTAGTATTAGCAGAAGACATTAGTAAAACAAATATAATATTTCTGTGGCAAAACTGTCGTACACTCTTACCAAGAGCTGTTCGAGAAAAAAGAAATAGCAGATTGAGCTAATCAAGACCAGGACCACAAAATCTTGCCATGGACTGCGCAATAAACATTAATTGTGTTACTATAAAAGAACTACTCTGTGGATGAACAATTTCAAACAGGAACGTATATAGATAGTTGATAGTGGTCTAAAGTCTAAATCATGGTGTAAAATTGCAGTCTAGGTTGCGGTTGAGGTACTGATTCCAAAATTTGGTATTGCAATATTATGGATGAAACATCACGGGTTGGGGCGTGATCTCAAAAAAATGCATTACATTTTCACTCCTAACATTTGAATTTGAGTTGATTTTCCATGCTTGGACTCACTTTGGAGACTATTTTCTCTCCCTTAAAGACTATTTTTTCACAGCTGTAGTATTGACCCAACTGAAATACACATGTTTCCCAATATTTTTCTCCTAAAAATTACTAGTACTCGTGTAGATTAAGACATGGGAGTATTGTCAGAGTAAAGGTGGAGATGGGAGTATTGTTAAAGGTAATATTATAATATATCAATTGATACGGCCAATAACTCAGCATTTTTTATGGATTATAACAACGGACTGGAATTCTGTTTTTTTTTTTGTACTAACGGCCTGGAATTCTGTTACATACTGGGCTTCACATAAGATTACGTGACCATTTTTATGCCATGGTCTGAATTGCAAAAGAATAACCAGCCAATTAGAAGAAATAAAGAATCTTGTTTTGTCAGCAACATGATGACATCTAAAGCCACACTCTTACCTGATGGTTCTATATGTGCCGCTGTGGCTTTGATCTGGCCCGCGGTTTCCTTGAGCAGCACTGGTAACTCTAAGCAAGGTCACTGGCAAGTTTGACACCTCTTGGCCACATACTTCACAATTCCTGTTCCCCCTCATGCTAAACCATTTCACTGCACATTCTTCGTGTATTAACTGAAGGGCGCCTTTGCAACTACACTCCATCTTAAGTGTATTTCCTTCTCCACATGTATCAAAGCAGATCCTGCAAATTGCTTCTTCTTCGGGAATCTCTTCATCGTCATTATCTCCAGGTGAAGCAGTAGTTATCTCGCCTAATCATGAAGATGACAATTATTCTGTTAGTCAGCCTAATTTACCAATAGTGAACATCGCCATTTCAATTAGAAGTGTCTCCAACTACTCCTAAAGCAAGCACATATATATCATCATAAAAGCCTTTAAAAACAGGCTTAAGGATTTAAGGTGAACCACAATTTTCTCTTCGTGAGATGTTCCTATAATAAATATATCATATAATTCAGCAACTTTCGCTAAAATCTACTGTATTATACTAGTTCCTATATACTATAGTAGAAAACTTTTACAATGTAAAAGGCATCCTTATGATGGAAAAATTACGCCGTAAGCAATTTTAATTCTGTGGCATGGACTATGAAGAATAAAAGAAGTCTTATTCCCCAAAGGACATCATCCAATAGCTCAAGCTGAATCCAACAATCATGGAAGAAAAGCTAAAAACCATGTAATAAAGCAAAAGGGTGCTTTAAAAAAACCGAAAGTTCATTTCTCATGCTATTCAGTTAGGCTTGACCAATTGACCAGCAAAAAACGAACAGTTTAAACCCATACACTCACTTATCAATCCACTAGAAAGTTCATAACCACTAGTTAGCAAGTTTAGACTGATGATACCAAAAATGCCTGCACGTGAATTTAAACTATGGACCTATTTAGTGTTAGTTACATTGTAAAATTATGTGTCTCCGAAGAGACTCAAAATGGAACAGAAACGCAACTTTGTCGTGCGAATAGGTCCATAAAAGCCAAGAGAAACCAGGTGTAAAAGAGTAGAGTGGGAAGTGTGGAACTAAAATCCCTGGCCTAGTGTCACGGTCCGGTAATTTGAGCCAGAACGTGGAGCCCACCCTTGTCTAGTCTCGCGATTGAGGGACAAGCACTAGTGAGGGATCGCTCATTAATGCTTTCTTAGCCATCTTGGACTATGTGTCGGAATCCTAGTCTCGATTATCAACGGTCAACACACACATTTTTGTTTGGAGTAATTGAAGGCAACAATTCATATTTGAATGCAAACAAAGAATAATAACAAAGTAAAGCTTGTGGTAGGAAGTGGATTGATTGACCAGCACCTTCTAAAGAGGCTTATTTGATAGTACAAGACTTGTAGCAGTAAACATTGAAACTGCAGAATAGCGATACGTTGTCTAAAAGCCTAAAAACGCATCTTAAATTAAACATCATACCCCAAGATTCGACATGCAGGATAGTAATCTTGGAGCACTGCTTGAAACTAAGAATTAAAAGAAAAATATATACACGCATAATGTAAATCTCAGGGGTCGAAGATGTGTGTCGAGATGTGTAGATCGTCACACCTAGCATCTTGAAGAAGGAAGTTGATAACCAACTATCATCCCATATGGCATTAGTCCCTTGGTGTATGAAAAACAACTGATGCAGTTATTTATTTGGTGGAAGTCATTAAGTTTCAACTTATGATATAGGAGTCAATAACAGCAAAATCAAGTGACTTTTATTTCCTCTTAATTGATTGTTTCCTAAATCACACACAATTTTCTCTCAGACTATTCCTTGTTTCTGTCTTCCTCCACTCCATTCTTTACAGAAACTACATTAAACGAGGTGAAAAAAAAAGGTGGTGAGATCCAATATCAGTTGAGAAATAAGGAAAACAAACCAAATGTCAGAAGTAGAGCGTGAAAAATAGGGTAAACAAAGTGCAAATGCTATTTACCATCTTGAACTTGAGACTGGCCCTGCTCCTTAATGGCTGCAAACGATAGAGATCTCACAATAACAATATTTCCAGGTACAGACAAGGACCTTGACACTTTCTTGTTAGCGGCACTTTTCTGCAAATAAAGAACTGAATTAAAGGCAACGTCCTGGTGCTACACTTAACTGTATATGACACATTAAGGTGTCTTGTCTTACAATCAACAGCAGTGATAGACATGTCATATGTTAAAAAATATTTGATGGTTAATAGTTTGACGGAATTCGCCATACACCTATAAACAAGGGTTGGGTTAGACCCTGTTGGAGAATGCTATATCATTCCATCTTAGAACTTTAGCCCTTCATGTGTCTTATGTCTTAACATTAAGAGTTAGACTCAAAAAGACATTGTGGCTTTCGCAAAAGAATTTGAGGCATAACTAAAGACCATTTAAATTGGAATCTTGAATGGTAGAAGGAAGGACACATATTTCACTTTTATAATAGTAACTAAATATATTTTTTTCTAAAAAAAAGTGATCTACGACATTATTTCTATTTCCAATGGGTCAAAGACTCGGTATTTTTTTATTTGGAATTGAACAACAAGAAGTAACATTACCCGAAGCCTCAATGCTTCTGTAAATAATGGGGTAAGTGAGGGTGTAGGATGTACACATTCTTAACCCTTCCACAAAGAAGCAATTTTCATCGGGGCAGTTTTCGTATGATTCATGACGAAAATTGAGTCAATAATTACATTTATTGACTGCTATGTAACAAAACAAAATAAAAAATAAAACGCATCTAGTTAAGACTACCATTTTCTTTTATTCCATAATAATTCAAAACCAAAGATAGTACCCTTCGGCTTGATTGGAAATAGTAGCATTCTTTGGCTTTGGAATGTGCATGGAATAAAGCAAAATAGCTCACTGAACTATTTAGTTCTTATGCACTGCGCATCTAGTGGTAAATTGGCTAAAAACCTTTACTAAAAAGTGAAAGAAAGAGAAGTAGGAAGATAAAAATCCAGATTGACTAAAATCAGGTCATTAGTGAGTCCTTCTCTCGATAAAAGCAAATGAGCAAATTGCACATAGAAGCATTCTAAATCCAGATTTTTAGCTCACTGAACTATTTTGTCCTTACTGTTGTGCATCTAGTCAATCTATTTTAGACTACCATCTTGCTTTATTCCATAAACATCCAGATTCAAAGAATAGATAGTCCTTATCTCGATTGGAAATGGAAGCATTCTATGGCTTCGGAATGTGACGAATTATACCAAAATGGCTCAATGAACTATTGTCCTGCTTCTAATGTCGTAACAATCAATCAATTACACAATTCATTAATCATAATACTAATAGCATCAAAATTTTGTTTGCATATCACATTAGAATTAAAAAGAAGAAGAAGAAGAACCTACTTGTACTTTTTGCTGTTCACTGGCAGTCCTTGCAGAAGCAGGGGTGGTAACTGATGGAGACGGTACAGTTGAAGGTCCTGGAAGAGAAGCACATCTTGCCCAACTGAAGTTGGAGTTGGGTTGCTGGTTTGAATTTAAGAGATAACTTTTCTCACCCTCGGGTTTATTACTCTTTTTTTTAAAGCTCAAAGCTCGTAAAAAACTTCCAGAAGATGACGTAGCACTTTTCAACAGAACTGGAGCCTCGGCTGAACCTTCACCATTTTGAAACTTCACCAAACTCACAGGCTTTGGCGGAATTTGTAGAGAAAGATGCGGGTGTTTCCCATTGGAATTTGAAGGCAACTGCTCTTCACTGATTGTTCTTAAATCTCGACGAATATCCTACATGCAACAGCCCTCAAAGAAACTAAGATCCGATCATGTACATGACTACATGAGTACTACATTCGTATGAAATTTCCATATCATTGAGAATATGTATGTATTGACTATAGCATCAAGTGAATTCATAATACAGACTTCTTGGTACGAAATCTACAAAACTTCGCAAGATAAAATAAATACATTGAATATTACCTAAGCAAACGGGAAAATCAAACGACTAAAGGAAAACCACGAACTTAACAGGAACAAATGTAAGTATAGTCACATCTTATGTTATGTATATATCCATGTTTACTAAAAAGAGAGCCCATTTTACTCTCAGTGTATTTCTTCACAAATACTTCTAAGGATGTTTTACATAACCATTATTGTAAACTGTATATTATTAACCCATATCTACCTAATAAAGCAGTTACCGAAAAGCTCTTTCATAGTTACTTGGGTCAAAAAAAAAATGCCCATTGTCCAATATCTTAGTGAGAAACCGGCTTACAAGAATCGTTTTTTTTGTTCTTAAGACAGTTGTCCTAACAAAATGTCGCAATAACTAGATAATTAAGGACAAATCATCAGTCATCACCTTATTCACCCACCATGGCTACCAAGGTCATGATTATATCAGAAATACCAAAATATGATGAAACTGATACAAGACACTCTACCTTAAGATATTATCCAGATTTGACCAAATGGCTAAGGGTTAAGGATCACAACTCCACAGAAAGATAAATTTGGATAATATCAACACTAAATCCAGGAGCACATATCACCATTGATGATATTCGCGTCACTCCCAATTCTGTATCACCTGCCATGTACACCACAAAATTCTCGTCTAATAACCTTTTATCCTAAGACCAATATGACAACAGAACAAGTACCCCGGTACTCCGGTAGGAATGTATACACAACTAGTAACCTCTCTCAATTGCTCATATCTTAGATGTCACACATGTAACCTCACAACCCGTTAACACACGATACACATGAATCTATATACCTAATCCATTACTGGAATCAAAATTTCACGTAACACCAAAATCCATCCAACAATGTCAGACCAACAAAAAGAGCTAACTATCTGGGTATTCACAAAATTCTGCAAATTAATTTTATTTTTTAAAAAACATATTTTTAGCTCATCTAGTAATACATGGGTTCTACAAAATCATAACCTTTACATAAGTCTATTAGGCTAATACTTTAAAATTGTCGAAATTTTTTGCTTGTGTACTTAATTTCATCACTAACACTTCATCCCCAAAATTTTCGGCCCTTACCGACCTGGCGGATGAGTTTTTCGAAGTTTTTAGTTAAATTTTTCGAAATTTTGTGAAGTGTACCTTATGTCATTAGTTGTTCCTCATAAAAATTTTCTGCCCAAGTTCAAATCCCGGCTCCGCCACTGATTAACATATGATCAAATTACACTTACAAGCTCAAACAACAATTGAATCTTATCCTCAATCTCTACCACAAACTTAAATAAGTGCACATTAAACTCAAAACAAATACTCCATGTATGATTATGTATAAAACTAAATAATACACCAAAAAAAAAGAGTAAAAAATGAAGGTAACCTGAAGGGTATGTTGGGTAACTGAAATACAAACTTCCTCCTTTTCTTGCATTATCACCAAGAACCAATTTCACCACAAAATATATTCTGTTAATCAAAAAATAAATTAAAAAAGATCACAACTTTGTGAAATTTAATCACAAAGGAAAACTGGGTTTGGTTTATAATCAGTGGGAAGGGGATGAGAGATGGATAGAGAGGAAAATAATGGAGACAAGCATCAGAAAATGAGAATCAGAAGTAAAGTTGTTTTGATGCAAGTAGAATTATTTGCACTTAATAAGTAATCAGAGTGTTATTGTTTATATTTTAAAATGGAGTAAGTGAAGGAAAATTACCCCATTGATTCTGACTTCTCTTTAGTCGCCGAACAGTCAACGTTTAAATTTACTCCTACAATTTTCCTTCCCAGGTAGCACCAGACCTTGGCCGTTTATCCGAAACACCTAAATTTTTACTTAAAAAATTTTAAATAGTCATAACTCGAATTGATAAATTCGGAGATAATTTTTTTTTTCTAATCGTTAATCTTTCCGTGAGGTATAATTTGATTTAAAAAAAAAAAGTCGTATTTGAATCCCGTGGCTAGGAGTTTTTGTATGTGGTCATATCTCTTGGTCACGAGTTTCGAGCTCGTCAATTTTTTTTTTTCAAATCGTACTTCTCGGAATGATGTGAAAAAAAATCGTCACTTTCCGAGTTTGTAAACACGAGTTATGACCACTTGAAGTTTTTCGGGTTAAAAATTTGGATATTTCAGGCAAAATGTCAAAGTTGCGGGGTATCATGGGAATTTCCTGTTTTCCTTTTTAATAGGAAAATTTGCCCATAATAATTCTAAGTTTGGTCCATAAATAATTTCAAGTTGCAATCTATCCAAAATAGTTCTAACTTGTGAACATTATTCAAATTTCTTTTTTTGAGGAAACATTATTCCAATTTTGCACCAATCTCTTACGGTGCTGTTTTTTCATCAAGAAAAAAAAAATTGGAAATAAAAGTATACCAAAATTACGAAAAAATATTATATACTTTTTGTAAAATGAAATGGAGATAAAACATTAGATAAATACATTTCTTTCATATTGCAAAATTTATTTGATAAATTATCTTTCATTTTTAAATTGATTTTTCTCTTTAGAAAACAATTTTGGATTTTAGTAGATATTTAAAATCTGATAAGTACTCATTTTCTTTAAAATAAATTTACTTTTATGTTCAATTATTTAACGGGAAATTAAAGATGTCAAAGATGGGAGCAACCGAGCAAACGTGAAATTACATAGACAATTTTGAATTATTTTGAGAAGATGATAATTTGGGATTATTAAGGACATTTTCTTCTTTTATTAAAGTTGAATTTTTATTTAGGGATTGCTTAATTGTGTTGCCTTAGGTCTACTAATTTGCATTAGTTACTCTATGTGATTGTTGTATGATATAACATAGAAAACCTTATCATTTTTTTTACTATAAAATGATCCTTTTATGTTAAAAAGTTATCACATTTTAATATAAATAATGATTTTTTTATGGCATGTGTCATACAACAGTCACATAGTACTCCGTATAATTTAAGAATACTTTGAAATTAAGTTCACTAAATGTCATTTTTTGTAATATTTAGTTGGAATGTTGGAGTCGAATAAGATCTTTAACTCCGTCCCAAAGTCCTTAAATTCAATATGAAATATCCATTTTTTTTCTTTAAGTTTCAAAATTCAACTAAACTTGGCATCTAAGTTTCAAATTCCATTGAGCTTCATACAAATCTAGTATACCAAAGATATATAAGAAGATAAGGAGTTGTAATATCTTAGTAGTATTACATTTTAGTTCATTTCATTCTAATCTTTTGAACCAAATAATTGTTTAATGATACTTTCAATTCTGTAAACACTAGTCATGTAATCTTATTAAAAAAATTCAATTACCATGAGGTATCGTCACAATCACCCCACTTGAAATATGCAACTTCTTCATTGCAACTGTTTACATAACCCCAGTCTATATGTTAGAGGATTAGGGTTTAGGCCGACGGCTATCGTCTAGGGTTTAGAGTATTATGGTTTATTATATATATCCATGTATTCTAATGACAAACACAACTCAATAATACAATTCCTTTCTCAATTTCTAATATGGTATCAGAGCCAGAGTGACCGAAGGTCACGTGTTCAAACCCTGGCAGCCCCCAATATCTCACAACCTTACAAAGTGGAAAACCCGGCACATGGTATGAGGGGCCTGTGCACTAACCAACCACTCTTCAAGCCCAATGGGCATTCGAGTGAGGGGGCATAATAGAATATAACTATAATATATGTGCCTCAACCATCACCTTAAGGTTTTGGTTGAGATGGTTCATCTATTAGAAATTGAGAAAGGAATTGTATTATTCAGTTGTGTTGTTGATAACATAGAATGATCGGTATTTATAATACCTTACAATAAACCCTAAGTATTACCAAACCCTAATGACAGTCGTCGTATCGTAGCCGTCACCTTGACGTCTTATACTAAACCCTAAACTCTCTAACATCCCCCCTCAAACTCATGGTAATTTTGATAAAAATTTCCATGAGTTTGCAGAAACAATAAAATAAGAGAAAAAAAAAATCAATCTTCATCTTCTTTGGCTTCATTATCATCTTCATCTTCGCAAGGTTGGTAAGATGAACGAGTATAAAACTCGTTAGAAAATTTCTTCGAACAAGAACGTTAAGCTTTTCGGACTTGTCGAATATCAAATAATTTGTTAGGAACACTAATCGAACCTAAACAAATTTCAATAAAACGGAAAATTATCCGTCAAATTCAATAATTGGAGAACGTTAATTTTTTCTGACTCCAAATTTAATCGCGTAACTCGCCAGTCAAATTTTGAACCACCTTGAACGAATTTGAAAACTTTTAATTTCAAAGAGATTGAAATTGATGATAGTGCACGCGCATAAAATTTAGGGGATGACTGACAGAATAATACGGAACATATTTTTTTTTTTTAAAAAAAAAAAATTAGATAGTACATAACGAATCCCGCCGGTAGGTTTCTTACATTATCAACCCACCGGCGAGGTAGCGGAAGCGGTTTTTGTAGAGTCCTCTAGGAAAGAGGCTCTGATACCATATTAGAAATTGAGAAAGGAATTGTATTATTCAGTTGTGTTGTTGATAACATAGAATGATCGGTATTTATAATACCTTACAATAAACCCTAAGTATTACCAAACCCTAATGACAGTCGTCGTATCGTAGCCGTCACCTTGACGTCTTATACTAAACCCTAAACTCTCTAACACTATATCATAGAATCCTCCCCTGATAAATGTATAATTTTATGCCCTAGAGTTGCTCTTAAACATTTGTAACACCCCATCCCATAATGCATTACTACACGATCACATAGTTGATTTGATACTATTTGTAAAACCTCAGCTTATACCTTAGTCCATGGTTATATATGATAACTCGCTAGGTGTGTACTTGATCCATAGATCGACACGGATATTAATAGCGATTACTTTAATTCTACTAAACAAAACCCTACATATCATTTGCATATGCTCAACGAGCATCGTAATTAAGAGTCATCTTCCTATGCAATGGTTGGTGGCTATCTATTTTAAAATGAGAATGACGTATAATATTTGTATCATGTTTTAAATTCTTTTTTAATATCTTTTTTAGTAGTTTCTTTCGAAATTTATTTGTAATCGTAATGTGATTTTATAATCAGTTTTTTTTAATTTTAAAAATGAGTATGATAAAAACTTTTACAGACATGAAATCTAGTATTGTATTATAATGTGAACTAATACTCGGTAGTTAATAGTTAAAACGACTTTAACCCAATTAAATTGCTTTGGTGGAGATTGAGTTATTCTTGAAGTACAATCACGTAGTAGACACTTCATTGACTACTCAATGGTCAAGAAGACTACTAATTGTAGTGCCATTTCCCACCTTTAAGTCATGCCTTTGAGTTTTCACCGTTGGTTTGATTTTCATTTACTCGATCTCGATAGTTAGGTGCATATATCATTCTCATATATTCCATGCGTAGGAATGTGCTTCAAATACATGTGGTTCTCATGAATATGTAATACTACGATAGAAAAAATAATGTATATTTGTATTTTGTCATAATTCAATCTTGGTACATATAGTTTTTACTCCGTATGTGATATACGGAGTAATTATTTGTTTGTTTCGTTTCCATCATGGCAATTGAATTCATGTATTCCATATAAGTGTCTGTTACGAAGTAGATTTATTACTATTTTTAAAATACAATCTTGCTAGGTTTATTATTCATGATCGTTGACCATATTGATAGAGTCGTCATCGGATATTGTCGTATCAAAGCTTGTTTGGTGGAATCGTGTCATTATCTAGTTAGGTCATTATAAATTATTTTACCACCCCATTTTAAGTTTACGTAGATTCTTTGCATGTTTGCAATACTAAAAGATTGAATTATTGTAATTTATAAATGTGAAAAATGTGTAGTAGACCTCTTCGAGTGTTATGCAAATTATCACGTGTAATTTATAGGTCATCTATGACTCTTTTGAATCAGTTTAACTAGTCAAAATCTAATTAATTCTCGGACATGATTCACGTGTGCTATTTTTGAGTCATCAAACTTCGGGTCTAAATGACACTCTGAGTCATTTCATTTTTCCATCTTATTAAAATTCATTTGTTTATATATAGACCGAATCACTTGCATTGAATTTGCCAACTTCAAATCAAGAGCGATTAAAAATAGTTTTTTTTTCGTTTATTGACCAAAGTAGTACAAGCATCCACTTATCCTTGCTTTAGCCATTATACCATGTCACAACTAGAAGTGGCCATAACTTCAATTTGATGCGGTAGGAAGACCTGAATACCTGACTATAAACCGGACCGATTGAAGGGCGGACCAAGTCGAGTTGGTTGAGGCTTAACTTGACTGAACTTGACTCAGTCGAGTTTTGAGTTCGGGCTGGTCGACTTGGATGAGCTAATAAGTAATACTTGACCATGATTCGACCCGAATTTGGAAAAAATGGTTTTTCTTGCGAAATAACTGGAGAAAACATCTTCAAAAATCAAAAAGGAAAAAAAAATCGATTGATGTGAAAAGGCACAAATTAGTAATTCGACGATCACTGTATTTATTTTTCTTGCAGCTCGAGTTTTGATTGCTTCAAAATCCAGTTTACAGAGGTTTCAATTCAATCAAATGTCGATTCATTTCATATGATTTATGTAATTGTAACAATAAATTATGCACTCTAATTGATTCAATTATAGCGTTTTTTTGTAGGGTAGATGAAATTCCTTGATTGGTACTTGAAGATTGCGGTGGGTTCCGCCATTGTTGGAGCTTCAATGGAGATGTTCATGCTTAAAACTGGTTTCTGTGTGTGAATTCTCCATCTCTCTCCCTATTTATTTTTACCCCTATTTTATATTACTTTCTGATTCTCTTTCTATATTCTGCTTGTAGTCTATGTTACTCCGACTCTTCTAATTTCCTCGTGTACCTGTGTCCGACACTGACACTTGGACACCTCATTTTAGACCAAAAGTTGCGTACTTTTTTTTAAAAAAAATAGCCGAGTCGACACTTGGACACGTACCCGTGTCGGATACTTATAAACGAGTCTGAGTAACATAGCTTGTAGTTGCTTAATCAGTATGAATTTTGTATATTTTTATGTTGTTTGATATACCCTTAATTCCTTTAGTTAGCTGGTAAATTCAGTGTATACTTTGTCAGAGTCGATTGTAATGTGTACAGCCTGTCCTGTTAATTTGATCTTGTGGCGTACCTTCGTCTTGATTTTGGAACTTTAACCCGTTGTTTGGATAGGGGAAGGGAGGGGACGGAAAATGGATCCCTCTATTTCCTTCCTATAAGACAAATTATTTCCCCTCCAACAAAGGAACAATTTGAAAATCTATTGAAGTTGCAATCAAATTTGTTCACTGATGTGATGGTTGTGGAGGCGATATGATCAAGTTTGGAATGATGTTTTAATTTTAGTTCCGATAAAATAGCTAGAGATGAGGAATTTGTATCAAAGGAAAAGACTACAATCAAGCGGTGTGTATAAATACGTCTGCTGGTCATACCATACAAATCAATTTCATTTGCAGTTTGCGGTTAGATTATGGCGTATGATTCCTTAGTTGACTGAGTGTCTGATTCCCTTTTGATTATGATGAAACTGTGTAATGCTCATGTCCCTTCAGTGTTGAGCAACATTATTCAGGACGGCCCTTTAACATAGGCTCGTTTTGATGACTTTTCGTCCATAATTTGAATACAATTTTGATGAATTTGACTAGCTTAGCAGTCCTACATCTGATTTAGGCCTGATAACCAGACTGTGCAGAGAGAATGCTTATCGAGTTCAGCAGACGTTAACTGTCGTCAGAATGTCGTATTGCTGTATAATATCCCTGAGGCCAATATACTGCCTTACATGTCAGCCATTATACATTAACTGAAGTATTTAGCCTTTGGTTGATGTTAATATTAATGAAAAAACAACCACAAACTTCCTGTATTATAACCAATCACGCAATGCGAAGGAATTCTGCATTACCAGGTGATGCATACTAATATATATCCTTGAGCTCTATGATGCTAATGTAGTTGTATAATGTTTTGCCATAATTTGTGCACATTGATGATTAATACTCCCATCATGGCTTCATCCCACTTATGTTGTCCTCATTTGCCTTAATGCTCAAAGAATGTTGACTTTGACTGATAATTTTTCACAATATACAATACCTAGATAATCATAGAATAATAATATGAGAGTAGCTGTTTTGACTTTGACAAATTTTACACTATATCTCTACGACTCTAGCGTCAAGGAGAAAGGAACAAGAGGGACAGAGGCACCCGATCCTTCCTCCACTGCACGGCCGGTCCGAATGACTTTTCTTTCAGAAACATCTGGTTGGAGAAATTAATGGTCAAAACTTGACATCGATTGAATATGAAAGTTGAATAGGGACAATAATGTCCGGATGGAGGTAGTAATTCCGAATAGGTACACAGTTAACTCTATTCACAATGTCTGAACAAGTGTACTGAACATTTTGGTTATTTTACATGATTATTAGTTGAGCATTCTTACCTACTCCTGAATGAAATCCCATATTTCAGCGAGTGGTGTGAATAATCAAGATGCACTCTTAACTTGCTTCTTCTTACTTGGTATGAAATATCCTTCCAAATTCTCTGCAATGCTCTGTGAGATGAGCCTTGATGCACCCTCATGTTGTTCATTATTAAGCTACAACTATTTTCTTGTGGATCATTGCTCTTCCTTTCGAATACGATATGTTGGTTTTTTTTACCCATGGACAGATTTCAGTTTTCAAGAAGATCGTCGGCCAATGACCCATAGTCGTGTGCATTGCGTTATTAATCCTTGGAAGTAGTAATACGTGTTTAGGAACAAACTTGTACTAGTTTGTTTTCTTATTAGGCTACTGACTTAAGGAAGAGTGGTAGACTAGAATATTCTTCCCACTCTACGGCTTTTCAGAAGAAACAGATTTAACTTAAGGGAGAGTGGAAGACTAGAATGTCAGATGATGGAAAATTTGTTGGTGTGAACAGTTTAGAACGAAACTTTCTTGTTTAAAAGGCATGGGGTTGTTTGAGTTCTTGTTGCACAATTAATTTCTTCTTTTCGTACTGTCTGTAATTCTGTATTCAATCTTGTGATTTGCTTCATCCAATTTCTAAATGTAAGAAATTGTTCATATATATTCATATACATCTCAACATCACGACTTTTGTTTAAATAAAGGTTGTTGTAAACAGCCCCTGCATATTTGCACTATTTTGTCGGAAATTTCTTTAGCCAAATTAATTGCAGCTTTGACAAGCCTGATGATGTGATGTTAATGCAGATGACAAGGTAACTGTTCTAGAGTCCGAAAAACGGGCTTGGGAAAGCTCACCTGAAGCTCAGGCTATGAGAGAAGCTCTCAATCCTTGGAGACATCTTGATAGTGAAGATAAAAAGTAACATTGTATCGTAGCCGGCTTATTTATTTTCCCAAAAATTTACTCGGTGAGGTATCTCCTGTAAGACTTTAGGTTAGGTTTTGTATTCTTTCAAGCTGTGAGCCTGTGGCATCATAGTTAATTAGTTTAGACATTACCCTTCAATTCTTAACTTGAAGATCTGCATGACTATTGTCTGACGATCCAATACAAGCTATAAGCAATAGCATTTTTATTCACAACAATGTGTATCAGGCTACCGGCTATGTAATCTAGAGGAAATATTGCGTGTTTGAGAAATCAGGTGAAATTTTGGAGATGGTCGTGAAGTTTTCTGTTCAATTCTGTGCATTCCCTTCAACTTCAACAGTAAGTATACAGGAGCTAAGAACGGAAACAATGGCATCCGGTTTCATATGTTTCACACTGTTACTATTGATTATACGATAAGCCTACTCGTGACTGTTGAAGTACTTTTTTCTTTTTGTTATATTTTTTTTTCGGCTTGTGAAGAGAGGTTTTAGCATTGTGGTTTTTGATGCTGATGAAACAATTCTTTAATGTTCAAACTGGCTATTGTGCTCCAACTCTGGAAAGTTTTCAAGTAGAGAATATAATTGTAATTTTGAAAACTTTAGAACTAGAAGAGATCTTCTTGGCACCTTGTTCCACTGACAACTTAATTTTTTTTGTTTATTTTTTTTTCATCTGATAACTTAAGGTGCCTCTCTTTCGTTTTATATGCCGTTTTAAGAAGATGTACAAGAAGTCAAGCATGAAGAAAAATCATCGAAATCTTGCAATAATACTTAAAATATAATTACTGAACTTAATAAAGAAAAAAACTACTGTATTACAAAAGCAATTTGATACAAAATTAATTGCACTTCAAGGCATTATCAACCCAACCCGAAATGACCCGTTATTTTAATATTTTAAATTTAAAAATTAAATTAAAATCTATTTTATATTACTTTTATATCATAAAATAATAAATAAATATTAAAATAATTTAATTTTAATAAATGTTTTAATATAAGTACGATAAATAATGAATAAAATCATATTAATAATATCAAATACGATTTAATTTAAAAAAAGTACATTTTTTTGGTTGAAAGATGATAAAATAAAAGACGTTATAAACTTTTTTTTTACCCGTATTCTGATCCTAACACGACCCGAAACTTGTATTTGACCCGACCCCCAACCCGTCCCGTTTGACAAGTCTAATACCAAGTGACCCAACATAATTGGGGACAATGTTAACTAGCGTTATTATCTAATAAAATATAACTATAATATATGGGCCTCAACCATTACCTTAAGGTTTTGGTTGAGATGGTTCATCTATCATGGTATCAGAGCCAGAGTGACCGAAGGTCATGTGTTCAAACCCTGGCAGCCCCCAATATTCTCACAAACTAACCACGTGGAAAAAACTCGCACATGGTATGGGGGGCCTGTGCACTAACCAACCACTCTTCAAGCCCAATGGGCATTCGAGTGAGGGGGCGATGTAGTATTTGAAATTGTCAAACGAGTAAATTGGAGATGTCCAAGCATCACTAAAAACAACCTCAAGAGGAGCGGAACTAGTAAGAGAGGACATTGTAAAAGGAAGCTTGGTACTTTTATTACGTAAGCAAGAGTTACAGTGCAAATTGTAATCAAAGGATGAAGTAAAGAACGATGCTAATTGACGTAAAACTGCGGAGGGATGACCAACACGGTGATGAAGGTCACTGATTTTTGTGGTGGATAGCACGGTGGGCGAAGGAGGGGAACACCAATAGTAGACTCTGTCTTTAGCATGACCTCGATGGAGAATGGTCTCGGTGTGGGGATCCTTCACATAAAAGGCAGAAGATGAGAAAACGATTTGCACATTATTTTGAGCACAAAATTGAGACACAGAGAGAACATGTTTTTGCATAGACGGAACACATAATATATTAGATAAGGCAAAAGAACGAGACGAGGAGGGAAGAAGAGTGGAACCGGTGTGAGTTATAGGATGACTAGACCCGTCACCAATGATGATTTCATCAGTGCCGTCGTAGGGATAGTGAAGCGAAAGATTCGACAGATCACTAGTAACATGGTGGGATGCACCGCTGTCAACAATCCACGGTTTAGTAGATGAGGGAAGTGTAGCGGTGTTAACTTCAGGTTTGTTGTGGCGGGGAACAGGAATGTGAGGGTGCTGGGTTTTGAAATCAGGACAGTAGGCAAGGGTATGGCCTTGGATGTTGCACCAGTGGCAGCGGCCACGGTACGGGTTCCTGGGGTTTTGATTGGGTGGGGCGGCATGGGATGCAGGGGTAGGGGAAGCAGGCGAGTAGGATTGATTGTAGGTGGTGGGTTTTGGTTTGGAATAGTGTCGGGCAGTAGCATTCACGGTGGCAGGGAAGGTGGTGGGGGTTGCTTGGTCATGGATGCGGAGGGTAAGCTCTTTGTTGATTAATTTTTCGTGAAATTCGGCAAAGAAAATGGGTGAGTCACGAGCGTTGACAGCATCGATGACCGGTTGGTACCGAGGATCATCAAGACCGTCAATGATGCGGTCAGTAACATCTTCAGGGGATATAGTATGGCCGAGAAGAGCAAGCTCATCAATGGTGGTTTTAAGAGAGTTTAAGTAAGTGGTAATAGTAGATGAGCCTTTGGTTGTGTTCTTTAGTTTAAAGCGGAGTTGTTTGATGTGCCCTCGGGACGGAAGGGCATAGGTGGTGGCTAGTGTGTCCCATAGGTCTCGGGAGGTTGTCGTCCGGGTTAGGAGGGAGGCGACGGATTTGTCGAGTGTGCCGGCCAAGGCACCGAACAATAGTTTGTCTTGTCGAAACCAAGTAGCATAAGCGGGATTCGGAACTTGAGTGTCTTTGTCCTTCTCGTGACCAATGGTGCGAGACGGACATGGAAGAGACCCATCAACATAGTTATAGAGGTCATAACCAATGAGAAGGGCCGTAATTTGAAGTTTCCATTGAGTGTAATTGGATCCGTCAAACTTGTCAACGGAATGCACGTTTATAGTGATAAAGGGTTTGAGAGGTTCATCCTTGTTAGGAATAGTGCCAGTGTGAGACATGGTAATGTCGAGAGAATAGCAGGAATAGGATCAAAAGACTACTGATAAAATATAACTATAATATATGGGCATCAACCATTACCTTAGGTTTTTGATTGAGATGGTTCATCTATCATTATCTTATCTTTATCATATCCCTTCTTCGTCTTAAGTCACCCCTTAAGTTTGTTTGTGACCTTTAAAAAAAAAGGAAAAAAAAAGACTTACTCCAAACTTCCAAGAAGTCGAAATAATCACCCAAGTAAATAATAAGTCTTGCTTGTGACGGGGCGATTCGTCGCAAGTTTGCGACGGGTCAAATACCCCTCACAAAGAGTGTGGCAAGGCAAGTGGGGTGCTCCATTTGTCCCCCACTTGCCCCCCACTTGCTCTTTTTTAGGGGAATTTGACCATTCGCAAGCTTGCGACGGGTCGTCCTGTCACAAATGAGAAATTGTGCCAAGCAAAAATACCAATTTAAGTTTTAAGAGAAGTTATAAAGAGAATAGAACAACGCGGAACAGGCTCTTTAAAGTATCACAAATTTGTGTAGAAAAATAGAGAAAAAGAAGGCAAAGCAGCAACATACTTGCATATTGCAAATTCAGCTAATAGCTAATCAGGGGCTTTCTTAATGGTAAAGAGACATTTTACGGTAGATTGGAGTCTTGGAGAATTTGAGACTTTGTTACTACAGTTCACAATACCTGAAATTGCCACAACTAAAACCGGAATATCTTCTACTATTCAACAGCAGCCTTTTTGACAGAAATACTAGCAAGTGACGAGAGTGGCTAAAGTTGATTAAAAAAAATGTCTAATGACCATAAGCTCGCGCAAAACATAACAAACACAAGGCATTCCTACAAGACTAACGACCGCTGTTTGGAGGGGGTTGAGAATATGCAAAGCTATCACCACCTGAGGTCACAGGGTAAGCAGGATTTCCACCTGAAGACGGGAAAGATGGGGGTGGAGGCATACTGGCACCACTGAAGTTTCCACTTGCAGCAGGATTTTGGAATGTGGGCTGTTGCGCTGTTGGTGGTGCACCACTAGAACCAGGACCTGTTGGAGGAGCACCATTGGGACCGGGATTCTGGTACATGGGTTGTGATCCTGGCGTCGAGGCTGGACCAGTCATTGGAGGTGGGCCTGGAAGCCCATTTCCTTGAGCTGGGGGAGCACCTGGAGCACCTACTTGTCCAGCACCTGGTGCAGGAGGTGGGGCACCGTAAACTGTAAAGGTTCAAAGATAGGACAATTAGCAGAAAGCGAAAATATACAAGGATTTGACAATCAAATGTTAGTAAATCCCAAGTAGAAACAAAAAAATTTACTCTTGCTGCCTTGCAGGAATTGAGGGGCAAAAGGGTCAAGTGTATGCAGCTTTACCCTTGTGTTGTAAACACAGGAGCTGTTTTGTGATACCAATAATGAAATTGCACTCACCAACTGCTATTTCACAAAATAAGAGGCGTGTACAGTTTAATGAGCCATTTTGCTCCACATTTCATCATATTCCAAAACCAAAGAGAGTATTATGTATATAGGTTCCATCAGAATGGCTCGCTAAAGTGACTACGCTTCTTTCATTTCCGGAAGCTCACTTTTGACAATAGTCTGGGTAAGACTGCGTACACCCGACGCCCCCTTACCCCGCAATTTGCGGGAGCCATTGAGCAATCGGGGTAATGTTGTCGTTGTTGTTCCATCAAAAGTTACAGGAACAAATTTTGTAGACAAAGATAGACTTAACTACAGAGGTGTCAACGATGGTTTACATCTTAGGTCAAATTAACCCCTTTGTAAACAATATGGAAATCTAAGATTAAACACTTGGAAGGTCCATATTGCCTCCTCATTTACCTAAAGAACTCACCATATCTCCACATGTAAAATTCTGTCAAACTGACATAAAGAGTTAGCGTCAGGGTTGGAACTTGGAAGTATCTATGACAATTATATAGTTGGGTTTGAATATATTGTTGCTTACACCTTACGATGCTCCTTGTCAAAAGTGGATTTTTTTAGTTTCATCAAAAGTCATATTGAAAGTACAGGGGCAACAAGACACATGCGACAAGGACATCGAAAGAATTACGCCGGCAGCTCTGACTTGTTATCCTTATATAATATGGGTTCCTCACGAGGGTTTATTGATGTGATTGTTGTTGTTCTAACATTGGACACACAATCACAAATGTGACAAAACCTTTGTTTTAAAGAAAGCGTCAATTATAACCAAATACCATAATTCTATGTAAACTGGGTTCATAATTCAGGCGAACCGATTTGCAATTTGGTAGGCAACTAAGCGAATCAGGTAACCCGGGTTCTATGTTTGAAACTTGTCAAACATATCTAGAACACTCCCAACTCAAAATTCATTTTCTCAATGAAACAACGTGCCTCAAGGCAATCTTAACAACTAATGGATATGCCCTACAGACTGAGCAGGATGAGTCCCCAACCTTTTTGCAGCTCGGACTTTACCACTCTTGCAGTCCTACCTCTAGGTAGAGGTCGGAACACCAGAAAGAACATTCGAAATCCTCTAATTTCCAATAAATTGTACTGGGAGCAAATACCAGTGACAACATCTCACGTGCACCTTGCAACGTCCCTCCAATATGTTCTATTTCTCTTAATCATTCATTCAAATATAAAGTCTCCAGATTAGCTCAATTCCGGTTTCAAGAAGCACACACCTCTAGTCTCCAACTATTAATGGCTATGAAGTAACACTAAGATTCACTAATGTTGAAAGCTCCATATAACCTAGCACAAGTCAAGAATGCCTGAACCTTAGTTGAAAGCTCCATCTAACATCACGAAGCATATTTCTGGCAGTGACAAGGGCAAATACAATTTATCGCCAACTACAGCCTGAGATTGCTTACTCTAAGCTTACGAAGGAAACAGTAGAAGTTTGAAACAACCTCAGCTCAACATAATCCCTTCAAAAACGTCACCTCATCTCAATCTACTAAACTTCAGTCTTTTAATCAACAAATCGCTAAACATACCAAACTACCAAGTGCTGGCACCCCTAACATAGGCAGGACAATTTCAACATCATCAATGCCCACCCTACTCAAACTGTATATTAGGCCTTATGCCTGGGGACCATTAACCTACGAAATTTGATACGACCTTTAATGCCCAATCCCCCCCACGACCACAATATGTTGACTTGTTGAGCATGAGAGGTGAAAATACAGTTGAATAAATAAAGTCCTGAATTTTCCCCGAAAACGAGGAAAAATAGCATTTTTGATATCGTAGACAATATAAGAGTAGCACGTATATGTAACACGTAGCCAAATGTTTTTGTAATCAAAATAAAATTTTAGGGGATACATAAACTTGTCAAAGTAAAAGTTTAGCTTTACAAATAAGATGTGCTTGATTTTCATGATCCTCAAGCCTTAATAGTAACCACCTACAAGAATATATACTTCCAAAAAAGTCATCTAGATTCCTCCACAAAAACTGAGTACCACTAGTAATTTAGGATCAAGACAGAGATTTACTACGACTTCAGTTTGTTTTATGCGAGTATCACATTGGAAAATTGGAAAACGAACTCTACCACAACCCTTGAACAACCTCTCAAGAAATAAACCAAATTTATTCACTCCACATTTAACAAATGGGAACAAGAAACTTATATAAAGCAACAACATTATAACAGTTGCGCAAGGCTCCTACCTATGGCCTGATAATGGGTTAGATATGCAGCAGCCTTACTCTTATGTTTGAAACATAGAGTCTTTCTAGATGAACAATGATAAAAAAAAAATACATAGATCGATACTTACTCCACAAAATAAGAATCACAAACAATTTGGCAAAGGTATTTTACTCTTTTCTATCGCATGAAGAATCCAGAGAAGAGCAGCTCATATACACAAGATAAATAGGAATAACTAATTAAAAATTAGTTCAATTCAGCTTAACAAATTAAGAAGTCACCCATCCAAATGCCCATCTCCTAAACAAAACGTGAATTGATCTACACTGTTATAGTTTACTGCATTAATGGCGAAACTTTTAGCTCAAATTGGCACAAACACATACCTGGAAGACCCATAGGTCTAGGCATAATTGCCATCCTAGGAATCGGAGCCATCGGGCCATTTGGAAGAATACCACCAGGAATCGGCAATGGTGCTGGAAGAATGGGAGGCCTCATACCAGGTCGCCAGGCTGCAAATGTGGCACCAATTCCAAAAGCAGTTTGCCCGGAGAGATGCTCCTTGATCCTCTGATCTATCAAACTCTGTGTTTGTTGCTCCTCAAACTGTTGATAGTAAGTTCTCACATTTGCCTAATATGTAAACACATACGAAGCCCAATAAGTTCAGTTAATGACAAAAATATGAAATTCTAATTCTAATGCAAAGCCGCTATTCATATAACTTGAGTCCACCTGACTGGGACAATAACTAAATAAGTGACCCTTACCTTGTGCTTGTACCCTGCATTATGTTGCTTCCTGACAGATGGCTAAGATAACAAACAAGATGTCAGTAAGCTAAAGAATAAGTGAAACAAATACAAGATGAATTCAACAGAAACATCAGTGCAGATAGAAAAGGAAGACCCAGACAGAAATGACACGCCCAGATTCGTTATAGTCTAGTAATTTTTATCAAAAAAAAAATTACTCTGAAGTCTGAACTGTTGTTTCAATATATAAGTTGCGTTGCACATTTATATGTAAAAATTACATTGATACATAAAAATGGAAAAAAATAGTTACATTGACGATGTGAAATCTAAAATAGTAATTTTTATTATCAACAATATAGTTTGAGGGATCTCAAGACTCCAACATAGAGAGCTCAAGAGAGAAAATGTATTGATTCCCATCTGAAGACTTTAGGTACGCGTTTTTTCACTGGACTTTTTTCTACGCCTAGGTCACCAGAATATCAAAACACGAGCTAAGAAAGGCGTGAGAGAAAGAATGGGACCTATTATGGAAATATAATCGATAGGGAGGGGTGGGATACAATTTCCGTTATAGGAGAGAAACGCAGGGATTCATTTTCCCTCCTCCAAGCCTTCTCAAAATCTCTCCAACAAAGGAAAGATTTCGAGGGCAAACTCATTTACTCCATTCTACCTCCCCCTACATCCCCTCACCCCCCCCCCCTTCCCTCGTGATCGTATAGAAACAAGCTCGTAAAGTTCTCTAATCGTTTCATCACTACCGATTTTCTTCTGAAATTACAACAATGCATAACAATCTAAGCAAGAAAACTGACAAATACAATATCAATATCAAAATTCAAGTTGTTGATGACAAGGAACACTTACAGAATCATGTGTCAAGTAAGTATCACAATAATCACAGTAATACCTGCCAAGAATTCAAACAAACATGTAAGCAAACACGATAATTAAAATTACTTAAAAATTTAATAATTGATTAAAAACAATGAGAAATTAGAAGAAGAAGAAAAGATTAAATTTACCTCGGCATTAGTAAAATAGATATCGAAATGAAATTAAAGGAGGATAGAGAAGAATTCTGAACGCGAGTGAAACCCTAGGGCAAGGATGTGTGTTGAAATCGAATTAATTGAGAAATTCAGGAGTGTAATTTGGGGCTAGGGTTTAGAATCGGAAAGAGGATTAAAGTGAGTGAATTTCGACGAAGCTTTAGGTTTCAAGGATTAATGGCGAAGGAGCTGGAGTGGAGGCCTGAGAAAATGAGAACTATGAGAAGGACAAAAACACACAACAATAACACTTAAAACATATTTCCGCATCAAATTGTATACATTTGCTTTTTGGGTACGGTTTATAAGGGATGAAAATCCTTAATACAACTTTTAGTATACTACTTGTATAATATAAAGAGTACTAGATTTCATGCCCGTGCGATGCACGGGTCTACGTTAATGTCGTTTTCATAATTTCCTATAACAATTAACTTGTAAAAATAAACTTTTGAAATTTGAAGACTATAATAAAATATACTCCGTAATTTTTAATAAAATAATATTAATATATTGATTCAACTTCTATTTTAAACATATTTTACCAACCTTACCAGTAATCAAGTTATATTTGATCTATATGACTCGAAAAATGATCCAAGGTACCTAAGAATTAAGCTCTCTAAGACAATGCTTAAGAGAATCAAAAGATTTTGGGTTGATCACCCTACCTTATGCTAATTGTCCGATAGGGGGCAATTCTACCATTTATAGGTATTAGTATATTCACCACACTTACATTATTTTTCAAGCTGGGATATATAACATACTAAGAATTACACCAAGTATGTGCAAATAATATGAGATTTTATACTATAATGATAACATTTTTTTACTACGAATCTTATAATTAGATTATTTTCATAATTAATACAAATTTTTAATAGCTCTCTAAAATAATATTTGAGAGACTTAAAGGATTTTGGATTGATATCTAAGTCCGACTCTTATGTACAATCGCATGATCACTCCAGCAGTCCAGCTTATGATATTTCTCCGATTTGGGAGAATTCCTCTATTTATACATAGTATATTGACCACACTTACATTATTTTTCAATGTGGAAAAAATAACATATTTAGTTGTACACCAATAAATTATTATTTATGATACTTTCTTAAATTTTTATTTATGATATTTTCCTAAATTAATTTTGATGAAGTAAATTTCATTAAGGCGTGGATAATAATACAAACTTTTAAGAGTTCTGTAAGATAATAATTAAGAGATTCAAAAAAATTTGGGTGAATATCTAACTTTGAAAGATGACTCATTTTCATAATATTTTTTTTGTGAAATGAAATGTAAAAGGTTTTATATAAAAATTTAAACATCACTTGAATATAATATAGGAATGTATATTGAGATAAATAAAATATTTTTCACTTTATTTTTTTATGATACCTTCCTAACTTCATTTTTGATAATGTAAGTTTCACTAATGTGGATACAAACTTTTAAGAGCTCTCTAAGACAATATCTAAGAAACTCAAAAGATTTGGGTTGATATCTAAGCTCTAATGATGACTCATATTTATAATTATAGGATCACCCCTCCTTATGATAATTTTACGATGTGAGACAATTATATTATTTATACGTAGCATTTTTATCATACTTGTATTATATTTCAATGTAGGACAAATAACTTATTAAGTAGTACACCATCAAAATTATTATTTATATAATACTTTCCTAAATTTCCTAAATTAAGTTTGATGGTTTAAATTTCATTATTGTGGAGATAAAATACAATAATTTTAAGAGTTCATTAAGACAATACTTAAGAGACTAAAATGACTCCAATTTATAATCATGTTTTTTATCACTCCACCTCATGATAATTTCCGTATAGGATAAATTTACAATTTACACTTAGTATATATATTTACCACAAATACATTATTTTTCAATGTGGGACTAATAACACATTAATGTGGGACTAATAACACATTAAGTAGTTTATCATCAAAATTATTATTTATGATACTTTTCTAATTTAATTTTTAATAATGTAAATTTCACTATTGTGACGGTTATAATACAAATTTTTAGAACTCTTCAACACAATACTTAAGAGACTTAAAAAATTGTGGGTTTATACCTAAGTTCAAGGATGACTACTATTTATAATCATAGAATCATTATATGTTATAGTAATATATTTACTGTTTATATGTAATATATTTATCATACATACATAATTCTTCAATGTGGGACTAATAAAAAACTAAGTAATACACCATCTTTTTCTATATTAGAATAATAATAAAATATTTTAAAGGTCACTTATTATATTTTAAAAGTATTTTATTAACAATATAAAAAAGTTGATCATATTTATGATCACTCCACCTTATGATAATTTTTTAATGTGGGACAATTTTACTATTTATACATAGTATATATTCACCAGTCACCATACCTACATTGTTTTTCAAATAACATATTAAATAATTTATCATCAAAATTATTATTTATGATAGTTTTCGAAATTAATTTTTAATGATGTAAATTTAACTATAGTTTAGATTATAATACAAACTTTTAAGAGCTCTTTAAGACAATATGTAAGAGGCTCAAAAGATTTTGAGTTGAAACTTTATTTCCAAATATGATTCCTATTTGTAATCATAAGATCACCCACCTTAAAATAATTTTATGATGTGAGATAATTATACTATTTATAAATATTCACCATACATACATTATTTTTCAATGTGGGACAAATAATATACTAAAAATTACATCGAGTATGTGCAAATAAATAGTATGAGTTTCTATACTTTTGAGGTTTTTTTTACCACGAATGTAACTATATTATCTTCATAATTTTTGTTATGACACTTAAATTTTTTTAATAATATTTTTCTAAATTAATTTTTGATGATGTAAATTTAACAATTGTGGAGATAATAATACACAAACTTTGAAGAGATCTCTAAGACAATACTTAAGAGACTTAAAAGATTTCACTTTGATATATAAGGTCAAAGGATGATTCCTATATATAATTATAGGCGATTTTACTTTGATATATAAGGTCAAAGGATGATTCCTATATATAATTATAATATCACCCACCTTATGTTAATTTAACGATGTGGGATAATTTTACTATTTATACATAGTATATTCACCACATTTACAAACTTTAAAGAGATCTCTAAGACAATTTTTAAGAGATTCATAAAAAATTGGGTTAATGCCTATGGTTTAAGGACGACACCTATTTATAATCATAGGATTAGCCACTTTATGTTATTTTTCCGATATGGGATAATTCTACAATTTATACGCAATATGTATACCACATCTACATTATTTTTCAATATGAGAAAAATAATATATTAATTAGTACACCATCTATTTCTTTAAAATATATATTTCTATTATTTTTATTTTATATAATAATTAAAAGATTATCCACTTAATTTTTTATATCCAAAGTATTATTTATAAGACTTTCCTAAATTAAGTTTTTATGATGTAAATTTCACTATTGTAAAGATAATAATACAAACTTGTAAGAGATCTATAAGACAATACTTAAGAGACTCAAAAGATTTTGGGTGGATACATAAGTTCCAATTATGACTCATATTTATAATCATAGGATCACCATATCTTAAGGTAAATTTTTGATGTGGTACAATTTTACTTTTTATATGTAGTATATTCACCCCACCTACGTTATTTTTCAATGTGGGACAAATAACATACTAAGTACTACATCATATTTTTCTATAAATTGATTATTTCTTGAATACTACTAAACCATTATACTAATATTAGAAAAATAAAAAATATTTTAAAAGTCATTTATTTAATTTTCATATACTTAGGTTATAGTTATATGATCTTATAAATGATATGGTAGTAAAAAAATACAAAATTTATACTCTAATGAAAACATTTTTCGTTAAGAATCCAAATATATAAGTTTCGAAATGTTTTGCATTATATTTTTTTTGTCAGATTGATAATCAATTTGTTCTTACGTAAATAATAGTTGTGATATTAAAAATATTACATAGTATCTTTTTCGTAATCTTGGAAGATCTTAAAATATACTTTCCAAAAATTTAAAAACATGATGTTGACCAATAGAATTGCTCGAAAAAAGTCTCTTTTATATATATATATTGATTTTGTCAAACACTACCTATAATTAAGGTCACTTTGCGAGGAACTACCAAAAGTTTTATTTTTTGCAAAACACTACCTAAACTTTAGTTTTTTTTTGTCAAACACTACCAAAATTAGTTTTCACGCATAAAAAGATGAAAATTAACTATTTTAGTTTGCCGTTATAGGTAGTTATAACCTCACGATCGAGTCATGTAATATTTTTATCCCGTTGCAGTCGTCTCGTCGAGATAAACGATTTGAAAAAAAATCGTCCAAAAGGGACACTCGAGGGCAAAGTTATGGCGTTATAAGTTGTTTTTCTTAATCGTCAATTTCGTTGTCCCAATTTAAATCGTTACTCGTATTATTTATCGTTCAAGTTATTAATATCGTCATGTGAAAGCATGGGAGAAAAGTATGTAAGTTTAGGATCGTTGCAGGAGTGAAATTAGTTTTTAAAATACGGGTCGTTATTTAAAAGATTGTCCTACGAGTTAAATTAATTTTATAAAAAAAATCGTCGAAACTCATTTCCATTAAACGATATTTTAATTTTAACAAAATAAAGTAATGCGGAGTAATAGTCAAGGGCAAACTCAGAAAGAAAAACAAAACAAAGGGCGTAACAAATACAAAAGGGGCGTGATATAGCAAGGCATAGCCGCATAGTCATCTGTTTAACTAAGTAACCAAGTGTCGAGGGCCTCCAGGCACACAACAGAAAGTACTTTCCTACGTACAACTTATGATACACATACATTTCTGAGAAATGCCCTAAACAAGTTAGCCAGCAAAAGAAGCTAAGACGACATTACTCTAGTTAAGACTAAGTCAACATAGTGTCACTGCTTCTGGTCCTATCAGGGAGAGCGGCAGGAGACTTGGGTGCGTTGAAGCTAGAAGACCCGCTAATCTTAGAAGACGACCTCTGAAGCTTCACCAAAGGAACGAGTGACTGGACAACATCTGCCATAAGTGGCCGATAATCAGCCTCCGGCTGCACACACATTGCTGCTATGGCTGCAACTTGGATTACCTCCTTCAGTGTATACTGACCTTCCATTGCTGGGTCCATTATGTTTACGACCCTTTCTCTATCAGTTAGTTGTGGCAAAGCCTGTCGAACACGGTCAACGGAAAATAAGTCTTAATTCAGTTGATATGCATAGGGTAACTAGGCAAGACAAGACATTGATATTATCATAATTACACAAGAATGCTTATAAACTCTCCAATAGGTTGTTACGAACAACGCGAAGATACAGGCTAAAATTTGGAAATGGTCACTTTTGGCCGTTTGGGGGCGCTCTTTCATTATTGTCATAAAAACAATTCATTGCAGATATTGAGGTAGTAGCGACCTTATTTACGGCGTTATGAGGGGGAATTCGCGATCAAGCCACAATGACTGATTTTGGGACCATGACAGATACCGGAGTTTAATAACATGCTTATAACTTGGGTCTCATCAAGAAATAATATAATTTCTTGGCTCAAACAATAAAAGGTTCAATTTCAAAAGAGGTGACCAGGACAGGCAATTAAAGAATACTGACTATTCGATGCACAATCTACTTCGCAAAATGCTAAGGGTATGCTTATGTTGCTTACTTGCTCTTCCTAGTGTATCATTTTACTACCTCTTTAAAATTAGGACATTAACAGACAGTATCAAAGAAAGTGAAAAAAGAATTTACCCAAGAAACAAGAACACCTTCGCCTTGAGGTCTCTTCATGTCAACCGGTACCCTTCCTGTGAGCAGTTCCAGAAGAACAACTCCATAGCTGTATACATCTGATTTTGTCGTTAGATGTCCTGTTAGGGCGTACCTGGTAATGCAATTCACAAGGCAGAGCAACACAATTATGATTTTAATGTTCTAAAAATACTGTAAATTTAAAAAAAAAAAAAAAAAACTACAATGAAAAGCCAGATGATATTGTGCGTTTAAGGCTTTACAAGTTTACAGGCACTGACGTAGTAGATGACAGAAAGTTCTCGGTCTATTACATGATTTTTCCCCCTATCAAATCACACTACAATGCCTATAAGGCATACATGTCAAGAAGATATTAACATTTTTATAGTTTGCTCCCAAATCTGCAAGTTCATACCACCCTACAACCTAATGAGTAGCTCCGTCATGCTTACAGGAAACAGGAGAAGAACAATTGTCAATTTGCAACAGCTGAAATCAACTAAATGGGATAAAGAGCTGTGTCCTTACTCAGGAGCGACATAACCCTGGGTTCCCAGAACTCGGGTGGACACATGTGCGCCTGATTTATCAGATCCAAGCTTGGCTAATCCAAAATCAGAAACTTTGGCATGAAAGTTCTTGTCCAGAAGAATATTGCTGCTCTTAAAATCTCGGTGAATCACAGGTGGGCTCACATGTTCATGGAGATACTCCAACCCCTTGGCTGCATCTAAAGCAATTCCTAAGCGTTTTTCCCAGTCCAACTTTGAAATTACTGCACTCAAACCTGTGTAAAGATATCATTTAAGTCAGGTGCTGCGTGCGAACGTGCCAACACTACGTGCCAGGCTGCCACTGAAAAGTGGTTCCGCGAAGAAATAAACAAAAGTAGCAAAAAGGTACAAATTAGGGATGGAGCTAATGTTGGAAGTCATATTCAGGTTTGCTTCTGTATAACAGCAGGATTTGATGAAGAGTTTCAGTGATTATACTGTTTTCCAGCTCTCTACCTTTATCGCAGATACACTGAGTTGTTAGGTGTCAGACGCGAATAAGTGTCATGTGTCAGACAACATCCATGAACTTTTTTTGTTCATAATGTTGTGTATATGGTAGATGCACAAGAGAAAAAATTATTATTGAAATATAAAAATGACACGTATAGTTAAGTACGAAGTAGTTAGTTTTGTTCCGCCTGCTAATAATGTACTTCATTTGTTCCACAAAACTGTATGTCTGTATACGTTTATAGAATTACCTACACATTTTGAAAAATGCATACAACTCATTGGAACAAAGGAAGTTGTGTGTGTTGCATGCTTCAGTGTTCCCCCTTTCCTCAAAGACATGTAAGCTTGACATGCAAGTGTCGTTAACAAATTCATGGCATAGTGCAAAAAGAGCAACTGAAAGTAGAATGTATTTTTTTTTTGGCAGCTGATAGTAGAATGTAAGTAGATAATGGAACTTGAAAAAAAAACAGGATAAACATACCTCTAGTAGAGTACAGGTGCTCCTGCAAGCCACCATTGGCCATAAACTCATAGACAAGCAATCTATGGTTACTATCGGAACAGTAACCAATCAAACCAAGCAAATATGGAGAGCGAAGACGGCTCAGCAATTCCACCTTTAACAAAGTGAACATTTTGCAAGTGGTAACCAATCAATATATAATGAGAGCACAGCATAAAAAAAAACATAATAAGTTAGGTTAATGCTGGAACCTCTTACAACAAACCTCCATTTTGAACTCTTCTTCTCCTTGCTTTCCACCACGGTCCATCAGTTTTACAGCTACTTTCCTTCCATCATTAAGAATTCCACGATAAACGGACCCGAATGCACCTTGGCCAATTACATTAGATTTGCTAAAACCGCCAGTTGCTGAATGCAGTTGTTTGAAAGTGAACACTTGGAGTCCTTTCTCACAAGTAACTTGGAGGGATGAATTCGAAACATCACTTTTCTCATCATTCTCAAGCCCTTCAAATACAGAATTGAAAGACATATGGAAATGCCCCACTTAGGGAAAAGAATAAGATGTCAGGCAGAAGAAAGACAAGTTATCACACAGAAAAATGTCATAAACTTAACGTCACGCGAGAGTTAATATGAAGTATAGACCAGAAAACACAGTCATTAGACAAATGCTTCTCAACCATGCTTTTTCTAGTAACAAAACGAAGTGTAAATACCTAGCACAACTCAAACTAAACAAAAGCAAATTGTACGCAGCTTTTGAGAGGTAAAGAAGTCTCAAACCTATATAATCAAGTCGCATACATAGGTTAACCCCAAACAAGTCAAGCAATTGTCTATGGCCAATATCTAGTTAATAGGTCTATATACATCCTCCCTACTGCGCCCCTATGATTTTTGTAGCCTTCCAATGTCGCAACGTAAGATTTGTCATGATTGGTACATCAAAACATAACATAGAAACAAGGATTATATTAGTTTCTTGAAGCACCATATACAAAGATTACTCGGACATTCCTAGAGCTAGTCTTACCGTTACAATAGAAAGCCTAATTGCAGTCAACGAAATGAAACCTAGTAGCTAACCCACAAAATGCATAGCACGAATGAAAGGCATATGCATGGTGCACAAGAGTTGCGCTGCTTTTACATTATTTAACATAATGAAATGGGGTACGGGAATGGGCGAAATAAAATAATTGTAAGGGGGAAAATATACATTATGCTACGCCTTAGATATGAAGCACAACTAAGGCTCCCCAAGGCGATTTTGACCATTGCCTCACCAAGCCTTGAACCTTAGAGGTGATCAGGGCCGTGCCCGGGTTTGGGCATTCAGAAACTCAGCAACAAGCATTACCATGAGAGTTATTCCAATTTCACCAAAACTGATCTAATTTTACTTAAGTGCCTTCATTATAATAATCATATACTAACCTTTACTTAACTGCCTTACATTTTATAAATCTTGCTAAGACATACCAAGTACTCCCTCTTATTCTTTGGAGTTGCATCATTTAATATTAAGGTTGTGAGACGAAGGTGAGTTTCACAAAAACATGACCAAAATAGAAATGTAGCAATAAAAAGAGCTTGAATAGAACCGGCTAAAGCTAAAGTAAGATTTACTTTTGTGAAAAGATGATTGGAATAGAACTGGCTAAAGCTAAATTGTACTGTGTTGAATTGAGCCGAGCTGAAATAAAACGGGCTAAAATTAAGCCGGAAAGAACAGGGCCAAGTCATGCTTAAGACGGACATGCATCTTAAATTTAAGACGGGTCAGATACATAGCAAATCCCCACTTGTTGCCTAGAAAAGACCAAAAGTTTTGTCTATACTCTATATTCCTACCATGTGGTAGTATTTGACCCGTCTTAAGCTTAAGACGGATAGTGCCCGTCTTAAACAGAAATTTGTCCATATCAAGTTACTAACACATCAAAGTCCAGGTTTTTCGAGGGTACATACATTGACTCCAAAATTTAATCCTTAAACAATTACTACAATTAAACAGAGCAACATTGGGAGCTAAAAAACACTACAATAAATTAAAATTTTTTAAAAAAAAAAGTGAAAATAGAAGCAAAAAAAAACCACAGTAAAATGGGTAAAAGGAAGAAAGAAAAGAGAACATACTTTGCAGAAGGTGGGAACGCTTGGAAACTTTGTTACGAATGTAGCAATAATAACTAAATGCAAGAAGCAAGGAAACCATTGATAAAGAAGCCATTATCAATGATATTAACAGTGATATTCTCTCCTTTCTCTTGTAGTCTTCTTCCTCCATTGTTTTAACTACAGAGAAGTTAAAAACCCTAAGAAAGGTGAAAAGGTGAAAATTTGGGTTGAAATGGTGAGAAGGTGGTGGGGAAGAATGAAATGAAAGGAGTAAATGCAGAAAACAGTGAAAGTGAGGTTAGTGGGAAAAAGTAGAAAAAGACATTTAAAAGTATTTGAAAAATGTGGATGTTTGGTTTTGGTTGTGTTGTGTTGTGTTAAGGACTGTTGACTGACATGGGGTTTTAAAGACGACAGAAAATGTCGAGAGTAAGTTTATGCGTGTGTTTGTGTATGTATTTTTGTGTACAATTGGAGCCATGTAGGAGAGTTTATGTGTTCGATTGTGGACTTGTGGGTTGTGGCCTAACATACTAAGGTGGCCGTGGGAAACTTTCGTGACACGGTAAGTATTGTTTAAGATGATACTGTTGAGTTAGGATAAACACAAATTCTTATTTCAGACGGAGGTATCCGTCTTAAACTTAAGACGGATACCATATTCTCTCACAAAATACCCATCAAGGGTGAGTGGAGAGCACATGGGGGTGCCCCACCTTGTCCCCTCTACCCATTTCCTCTCACAAAATACCCGTTGCAAGATCCGACCCGTCTTAAGCAAGACCTATTGTAGGATAAATCCTAACTTGATTTATTGATCATCAGCCTGACAAAACTTGACAGGGCAAACTTGACAGGAAAAATTGCATTAGTATCAAGGTACCATTCAGGAGAGGGGCACAAGCCAGGGATGTCGCGATGGCTTGGTCATCAAGAGTCTAGCAGGAAAGGATCATTGGTAGGGGTGTTCAGTAAAAACCGAACCGTAAAAACCGAACCGTCAAACCGAAAAACCGCATTTTTTTAGGTTCGGTTAACCGAACCGTGATGCCCAAAGTGGTTCGGTTAACCGAACCGTAATTAAATATTTTTCGCGGTTCGGTTATGGTTCGCTATTTAAACCTCACGGTTAACCGAACCGAACCGTTTGGCACAAAACATAAGACTTAATTAATGGGCTTCTTGCTTCTATACTACACAAGTAATACCCAGCCCAAACAAAAAAATCACTTCTCAGACCATTCACTCAAACACCATTCATTTCTCTTTGAAACCCTAAAACCCCAAACACTCAAACACCATCTCACGACTCACGTTTTTGCCGCCTCCTCTTTGCCGCTTTCTCGCTGTCACTGTGGTGCTTTCTCGCCGTCACTTGCTGCTTTCTCGCCGTCTCTTTGTCGCTTTCTCGCCGTCTCTTTGCAATCTTTAGTACTCTTTATTGGCTTGAATCCTTATAATATTCATTTGATTGATATGTTAAAGCAATGTTTATGTTAAAGCAGTCTCGCCGTTGCCGTCGCCGTTGCTTTCTCGCCGTTGCCGTCGCCGTCGTCTCATGTTAAAGCAGTTTTATGTGTTTGATTGATATGTTAAAACACCTTCATTTGATTGTTATGTTAAAGTAGTGTTTTTTATGTGTTATAATTTGATATATAGTCTGTATTACTGTGAAATAGCAACAAGTATCCATGAAATTGCTGTAAATTGTAATTCAAAACGGTTCACGGTGAACCGTAAAACTGAACCGATTTGTTCGGTTAACCGAACCGAAATAAACCGTATCAAACGGTTCGGTTTAGGGTCGACTTGCAGCCAAACCATATATCCGTTTCACCGTACTCACGGTTCGGTTCGGTTAACCGAACCATGAATGAACACCCCTAATCATTGGATGCAATAAGCATTGGGCACGTGATGGAATAACAAACCACAAAAATAGTTCTTATTCTTATGGAGGACCAAGTCATCAACGAATATAAATCCAAGGCACAAGCAGTTAAACCCTAAAAGAAGACGGAAGTGGCAGCATGGAATGAAGTTAGTTGTCCACATATATACGACGATTATAAACGGCTATAAAGGAGATTGGATACGAGACATTTGGAGGATATAAATAGTAGAAGAAAATATCAACAAAACACACAACACTACTACACTTCTTTACTTGCTCATTTTATTCTTATACACACAATAATACGATTGTACTTGATCAATATTCAGAAATTAGTGAAACCCTCTCCTGGCTTGGTTCCCGTGGTTTTTTCCCATTGCAAAGATTTTTCCGCGTATAAATTATTGTCTCACTTTATTTTTACTTTGTCAATCATTTGTTTCTTTCTATTAACCTACGTCATAAACATGCCTGATTTACCTGAAGAGCTAGATTACCCGAGTTCTTATAATCCTGGCGGGATTACTTTCTAAGGAAAAAATTCTTCGAAAACAGGTACTATCCATTTCAAGTTTAAGACGAGTTAATTATTACCATGTGGTAATAAAGACAAAGCTTTTGGTATACCCTATGCAACAAGTGCGATGACTTTGTATGAATTTGACTCTGTTAAGGTTAAGTTGGATAATGTTCGTCTTAAATGAGAATTTGTGTTCATTACTTTGAATTTTACTGAATTTAATATTGGTTTTGACTTGAGATATCTACTTTTAAAATCTTTTGATTCCGACAGGAATCATGACTAATTTGAGATTACCCGTGAGTTGATCTATATAATACTTTTTCCGTTTCATTTATTTATTTACGTTTGCTTTTTGCACTAAGAATAAGAAAGTGAAAACAAGTGGAGTATATAATGTTTGGATCAGTAGGTCTTGCTTAAGACGGGTCGGATCTTAAGACGGGTATTTTATGAGAGGAAATGGGTAGAGGGGACAAGGTGGGCTCCCCCCATGTGCTCTCCACTCACCCTTGATGGGTATTTTGTGAGAGAATATGGTATCCGTCTTAAGCTTAAGACGGATACCTCCGTCTGAAATAAGAATTTGTGTGTTTGGATTACCATTATACCCCCATGTTGACCTTCAATTAGACTATACCCTCATATTGTGTCATTAAGTGTACCCCACTAATCAATTCCTTGGGCTAATTTTTTTTAGTCACTACATACCTCACCAAAAAGTGGACACCACTTTTAGTGAGTAAATTATTCATACTTCCCTCCAAATATGTTTGAACTCCATCTTTAACTTTCAACTTAAACCAATTGAATTTGCACAAAAATTCACATCCTTTATATTTCCCTCTAAAATATTTGAACAAATACTTATTTGAATTCAAAGTTACTCATCTATAAATACATTGACTTACCAACACATTGATTTCATCTTACATAACTTTACAATTTACAATAAATAAAATAAAATGTCGCAAAATATCAATTGTGCTGGTCACACTCCATTTAGACCACCACGACCGTCTCAGCAGCAAGACAGCAGTAGCCATCAGCATCATCGAACACTTCAGCAAGCAAGTAGCGGTAGCCATCATCACTAGCAACATCACCCAATAGCAACCATCAGTAGCCAACAACATCAACGGCCAGGAACATCCAACCATGCACAACCACATCTGCACACTTCTAAAAACAGTCCACAACTACAACAAACTACTACAAATTCATTTCTAAGGCAACGGGTTGAAAGACGGCTTACCAATACATTGGATGAGGTGGCAGATGTTGTTAGTCTACCACCAATTGTTCGGCTTAAGAAAAAAAGACTCACCAACTTTGAAAGAAGAATGTTTTGTTATAGAATGACATTGAATTTCCAAGGTGGAAAACTCAAACATGGTTTAATAAACCAATTGAGTTCTGATTATAGTGTCCCAAGAGTCACCATTACCATCATTTGGAAAAAAGGACATACACAACTCGAAGATGGTCAAGTAGTTGGCTTTAGTAGAAAGTACAAAGAGAGGAAGTCAACAAGAGTCATCGACTTGGAAAAGGTAAGAAGCATCGACTTGAAAAGTATAATGAATATTAGAGACCTTGTCTTAGGTTTAGAATTACCACGTAGTCATGTACCAGTTTTGAGACTAGTCAATAAGGGAGAGCTCATACAAGTTCAATTAGACCAACTTTATCAAATAAAAATAAGTTGGCTAGACTACATTGAGTTTTAGGTAAAAAATTTCAAGTACTTTAAATGAGAATCTAGTTTTTGAAGCCATGTTTGATGTTGTTCATATTGATGAAAAATGGTTTTATATGACAAGATTAATCAAAAGGTATTACATGTTGGCACATGAAAAGTTACCACATAGGACTTGTCAATAAAAAAGATTTATCACAAAAGTAATGTTTATGGAGGCGGTAGCTAGGCCTAAATATGATGAGGATGATATTTGTATATTTGATGTGGTAAGATAGGAATATTCCCTTTTACAATTATTGAACAAGCAAAAAGGGTTTCCAAAAATAGAGTTAGAGAAACTGTAGAAGTGAAACCAATGGAAAACATAACTAAACAAGTTGCGAACCAATGTCTCATTGAAAAAGTTATACCCGCAATCAAAGCTAGCCAAGTTGCCTCAAGGTGCCAATAAAGGAATTTTCATTAAAAAAGATAATGCCAAACCACACATTGTAGGTACCGATGTTGATTTTTTAAAGTGGTCAAGAGTGATGGGTTTGATATTGAGCTAGTATAACAACCCCCAAACAATCTAGACATGAACATTTTAGATTTAGGTTTTTTCCAATCAATTCAAATTGTTCAACATATATAAGAAATCAACCCTTCTATTTGTGTTAGTCATATCCTTACAAGCTAACTCAGAATCAGTGTACCACATCACCTTCTTCACACCCAAATACCACATCCGGGTCGAGTTCAACCTCAACAACATGATCCTTAATCCTTTGTCTTCTCCACGACCACCATCTGACTTACCTTCGCAACCTCCTCATTTTCCTTTACCCCTTATACCTCGTTCACACCCGCTTCTTCTACAACCTTCGTTGGAATGTCGGAAACAGTAACAAACCGGCCCAAATCAGACTTACCCATCACATCAAAACTGGCCATAAGGAAACCCTCAAATTAGAGATTTAGGGTTTGATAGAAAAAAAATCCTTAAATGGACAAAATTCGAGTTTATCGCAGAAAAGACACCAAGTAGTTAAGATAGTGAATTGAAAGAGAATGAGAGAGTTGATTAAAGAATTGGTGAGAGACTAAAGCGGGATTATATATAAAGGGGAGATGAGGTTGATTTAATGCGTAGGTTGAGCAATTACATTGAAGGAGGTGGTTGCGAATTGATGAATGGTTGAACGATTGAGACGGAATAAACGAGGGCGTTGGGAATTGATGAAGATCGATTTTAGTTTGTGGTTGGGAATTGATGAAGGATCGATTTAATTGAGAGGGATTAATTGATAGGATTGGGAGACGAAGATGATAAAAGTAGTAAATGACCATAAATTTAAGAGAGATAAAGAGGCCGGGTAAGTTGAATCTAGAGTAATAAAATGATACCGAGTGAATAAAGAGTTTGTGGACCTCCAGGAATTTAAAAGGGGTAGGATTGTCATTTAGTTGAACAATTGATATCCATATAAGGAAACGTAAAGAACTAAATGGAACATATTAAAGTGGAATACGTAAAGAAACAAATGAAATGGAGGAAGTAGTTGATAAATTTTATACTAAATGTGTCACAGGAAAAAAAAAAAACCACTTTGCTCAAAATGGCTTGACCAAAAATAACATGACGAAGCCTTTTTTTGTGACGAGGAAATCTGTAGCCACTAATTTTGATGAGTACGGGGTTAATTCTCAGGTATACATGATAGCCTGCAAACCACGTATTCAAATAGTGGCTAAAGCTAGGGTTAGTGGTGATTGTCGTGATAATGGTGATGGAGTTGATGATGCGGAAAAACCCGTCCTTTTTGTAACAACGCGGATTTTCATATGACTTCTTTAAACTTATGGTGGAAATCCCAAAAATAATTAAGTCAAGACATCATAATTATTATACTAAGTACTCGTATTAAATAAGAAAATTTGGATTGCTATAAAATTTGTCTCCTTGCAATACTTAGAAAGTGTGAGATACCCTGAATTTTAAGTTTTATAAAAATTTGAAACTAGGAAGCTGAAATTAGGAAAGGAAAGAAAAAAAGTAAGACTGTATAATGTATATGGTATCCCTTAGGTCTAGGGTTATGGACCCATTTGGAGTCCATCAATCACCAATATATATATATATATATTTATATTCATCACATATTAACCTTTTTGTCCATATTCTCAAATCCTAAGAGGCCAGAGATATTATAATTTGACCCCATAATTTAACTACTGTGTATAAACCATCCTCTTAAGTTTCACTTGAAGCATATTATCCCCATAACTCTCAAAATATGTGCAATTAAGCACAAATCAATTTTTTGACTAAAAAAAATTATGTTTAATTATAAGAACTATTTTAAACATGTTTAAAAGACAACTATACATATTACAATCTCCGTAACTTTATTACAATCTCTTATTGTGAATATTGATGAGTCATAATTATATACATGTTTATGCCTCCCCTTAGTCACTTTTGTTACAATTTTGTGCTTAATTATATGATTATATGTTAGAATGTCGATACTCCCGCTTTTGTGTGCTATTATGTAGATTCGGTGCGATTCAAATGCATTGGATCCATTGCAAAGCGAAATGGACTCGACATTTGGAGATTTTATGCTTGACATGGAGAACAAGAAAGAAACAAGAAGGAATGTCAAAGAAATTAGTTGGAAAGACCAAACAAATGTGAAGCGAAAAGAAAGAATGGTTCCTTGCACAAGTGTCAACTTCAAACTTGAATATCTTGAGTTGTGCAACTTGTATTAAGCTGATTCAAACTGCAAAAGAAATATCTTTCTCTTAGCTTTCCAATGATAGGTCACACGTTGAATTCCGATAAAGTAACGAAGAAATGATAGCCGTTTGAAAGTTAGTGCGCAAAGCTGAGAAGTACCGCAAACACTCGATCGAGTGTTTGTAAGACGAAGAGTTTTCCTAAACTTTCTTTAGGTAGGTTTATTGTTTAATATAAATAGAAAACTCGTCCCTTATTGTTTCTTATGCTTTTTATTACTTTATAACTCCTAAAAACTCCTAGAATTAGTTAGGCTACTTATATTATTTATGACCTACAAGTTTGTTTATTTAGTTCATCAATCCTTCAAATTCGTTACTTTGTAATTCTTCTACTCTTGTTATTATTAGTTCAAGTTCTTGTTTGTTAATTGCTTTATTATTCATTTCCTTTATGTTATTAATTATGTTTGCCTTTAATTATATTATCGTTGTTAGTTTAGTTATTATGAGTAGCTAATTCTTTAATATAGGGTTGAAGGGGATCTAGGTTGTTAGAAGGGGATTGATTTATGAACTGATTGTTAAATTGTATAAGTTGTTGTCTTACTTCTAGTTAACTGATTTACTAATCAGAGTTAATTAATTAGTCTTGCGAATTAGGATTATCACCGACCAAGTTAAGACAAAGATAGACATCGATAATTGGATAGACTAATTTAATGATAGCTATCGCATGTTAAATCTAGATCTAAATGGCATAATTGAATCGGCCGATCTTGTGACCTTAAACAACTTAATTAACCTTTTAATTGAATAGATTATATCCTCGGATAACATATCTAGTGAACCTGAGACCTTAGACCTTTAATCTTATTGAATTCGTCTTTTATTAATTTGCAATTAGTTTAGAAACAAATCAAAACCCTAGAAATTGTTACTTTAAGACGAACTTAGTTATAACAAATAGATTATTACCGCCTTCTTGTGGATTCGATACCTTACTTATCGCCGACTATTAGTTAGTACCGAGTTAGGTTTATTTTGATTTAGGGAATGCGACTTTACCCGTATCAAATATCTTACAGAGTACAACCAAAATACATAAATGAATAAATATTGTAAAAAAAAATACTAGGAAATGCTTTATAGAAATTAGGAATCTTTTGATATATATTTAATCAATAATTTGGACTTTTAATAGTAGTAAAATATTTGATTGAGTCAATTTTATTCTAAAAAATAAAAAATGTGGTTATTCTTATTTACACATTAGGAGAAACTTATGGGGTCAATTATGTTATATTTCCCCCTAAGCGGCAAAACATCGAGTTCATAGATTATACATCATATGTAGTACAACTTGTTGTTTAATTTCTTAATTTTGTAATAAATTTTTTGCGTATTGTTTTAAACATTATATTACTATTATGTTTTTGTGGGCGTTCACTTAACATTATGCTAAAAAAACTATATATAAAAATTAAAATATAACTTATAAACTTTAAAAGAAAAGAAAAAAAATACATGTAAGCTCAATTACTATAAGGGGTCTGATGTAATATATCAAATGCGTGTTCTTTTTTGTCCCACAGTTCGTAAATTATATATAAGATGTAGTACTTTTTATTTTGTAATTTATGCGTTTTTTGATGAAGTTTTCGAGTTATGTTTCTTTACTAAAAAGTGTCTGAACTCGTTTACTTAAAAATTAAGCTAATAAAAATACAATATTGCTAAAAAATTATACTCCCTCCAACTGAGAGTTTTCTTCCCTCTTTCCCATTTGGGCCAATTAAGGTGATCTTCTCTCTTTCCTTATTTGAAAGCTTTTGTGTGGTCCAAATTTAATTGGATGTGGTGTAGTGTGTTTTATGTGATTCAAATTCATTTTCTTAATTATTGTGCCAAAAAGATTAGGGAAGAAAACTCTTTGTTGGAGGGAGTACATAAAATTTTTGTTAATTTTGAGTTTTAACGTTAAAAAATTAAAATATAACTTATAAACTTTAAAACTCAAAAAATGATGTAAGCTCAAATATTAAAGTTTGATTTAATATATCGGATATATGTTCAGTTTTTTCCGTCTGTAAACCTTTGATAAGAAACTAGTTTAATTTCCCGTGAAAATCACGGGACTTTTCTAGTTTTTAATTAATAGGTGTTAAAAAATTTACTACTTTTTTTAGTGGTTTGATATTTACAACGTTATGTTGTATTTTTTTAGTTGTACATCCTCTATAATTTTCATTTGACTTTTGTAGCCGAATAATATCGTTTTTGTTCGATGTCTAAATGATATTTGTCTTAGTCTACAAGTTTAAATTATTAATAAAGTATACTCAATAGTACTAACCATAGTTATATACTTATATTTTGATTGTTTGAAGATAAGAATAAAAAATATTTTTCACTCATTTTCTCTTAGCCATTGTAAAAATAAGAACAATTTGAATGAGATGGTAATAGATAAAAACATTGGTATTCATGCAACATTCTCAGTTCTCACTTTATAAAAATCACAATTATAAGATATTTCACTATTTGGTAGTCAAAATACAAGCAAAATATAATTTTACCTTTTTTTAACAGACTCATGAAAAATATGAGTAAAACTTTACTTTCTAAACTTGCATTTGTTATGTTGTTAATGTCAATTCTAACAAATTCACTATACATTATCAACTAATGAATACATTAAAAACTTCTCAAAACATTGTATCAATGTTAAAAATATATGAGAAAAAGTTAAGGTTAATAATAATTTGATCACTTCATCAACATTCACCAATGTAAAGAACGAACAATACTATACAAATGCTTGTTAATTTCTTCTTTTTTCTACTCTGCCTCTTATATCTTCATTTTCCTTCGCTCATTGAACTATAACCCGCTATAAAAGGAAAGATGGGAAAAGATTTAAAAATCAATCAAATGAAAACAAACAGGTAAGGAAACATAGTTCTTTTTTGTAGGAATATGTTAGATTTCTTATCAATTGATCTTATTTTATAGTTAAATTTGGTGAATTGGTTTTATTACGGTAGGATATGAAAAGTTTGGTATGAAAGATGGAGAATTTGTGATTATGAAGTATAATAATGTTTGGGAGAAGGAGGCTTACAATTTAGTTAGTATATTGATTAATACTTTGCCTTTTTATATTCGTTTTTAGTTTTTTGTTTACCTTTGATTTAAAGAGGAAGAATTTGTGATTATGAAGTTGAGTAATATTTTAGGAGATGAAGGTTTACAACTTTATTAGTATATTGACTACTACTCCGCCTTTGTCTTTTTAATTTTTTTTTAATTTTTTTTTTAATTTAACTTGAAATTGTACCTTACAATGTGTCATCCTATTAGCTACTCAATGTAGTCTTTTTATGTTATTATACATATATATATATATATATATATATATATATATATATATATATATATATATATGTATAGATTACAAAGAGTTGGTAAAGAAGATGTAATAATGATCATCAATTAAGATATTTAATTTAAAATTAAGTTTTTTTTGTAAGGTATACAAAAAGGTAAGAGAAAATGAAATTACAACAATAATTATGTAGGTTTCTTATTATTTTTTATTAATTAAAAAAGTGATATGTGGCAAGAAGTTGAGACGTGACACGTGTCACTTCAATGGAGGCTCAACAAGCCTTTTTATATTATTATTGTAAGATTTTAAAGAGAACTAGTGTAACACCCGTGAAAAATCACGGGGTTGTGTACTTTTTTTAAAGGAGACGATAAATTATAAATGTTAGATAATCAAATTTTTCTTTTGTACATGTATACTTTATTCAAAAAAATAATAATATTATATATAGAAATGATAGATAATCAGATACTTTATTCACGGGATTGTTTTAAATTTTTATAAATTGAATGTATTTACTCTTAGTAAAATAATTGCGTTTGGTATATATAGTTTTGTTGCGTGGCCACTCCCCGCATATATAAGACCTTCGAGACTTCATTTTATATTAAATACTCCATAGAATGAGTTGATTTGTCTCGTATATATATATCGTTTATGATACATGTTTCAAATTTGATTAACATCAAATTGGTTATAAACTTGTTAAAACACTTAAATAAATATGGGATTTTCTCATTTGTACCCTTCAACTATTAGTTTTTCTCACTTGTACCCCTCCATTTTCCAAAAGCCCACATATACCCCTAAATTTTGTTTGTAACTTTCATCCATGACCAAAAGTTGAATTCCGTGAAATTAACCGTGTTAAGTGTTGATGTGGCAATTAGGTATTAATTGTTATTTGTTAGTTAACTTTAATCTGCTAAGCCTAATATAAATTAAAATGTTTTTTTATTTAAGTGACTATTTTTTTTTCACCTCTCTCCACCATCCAGACACACCAATGACCACCACGTTCTTTTACCATAGTAACCATCATTCGCCGTCAACCGCCTTCATCACACCTCAACGATTCATCCCATCACATGCATGTTCGATCACCACCTTGACATTGGTGCTCACAACCAACTTTTGGTATTGGTTCGTGGGCTCGGGCTCGTCGAGCCATCGGGCAGTAGAGTCCCAATTAGCGGCGAGATTATCGCATGGTGCTTGTGATGTGGGCAGTGGGATTCTACGGTGGCGGTTGACTTGCGTTTGTAGTTAGGAAATTGTCATGAAGAGAGAATGGAGGGGTTTCGAGTGGTTGTTATGGTGAGGGACTGAGGTTTTTTTTAACAAAAAAATCCATTTTACATTCATTATAGTTACACAAGATTAACTAAAGATGATTAGTTGCTAACCATTTGACATGCTAGAGCTTAACATAGTAGACTCAACGGAATTAAACATGAGGTCACAGTTGAAAGTTCCTAACGAAGTTTGAGGGTATAGATGGGCTTTTGAAAAATGAAGGGCTACAAGTAAGAAAAGCTAATAATTGAGGGGTACAAATGAGAAAATCCCAATAAATATTATACTCAAAACAAATAGAGTAATAAAAAATAGTGTTAAATTTCCAAAAGTAAGTTATAAATAAATATTAAAAACAATACTCAGTCACTCATTTCACGGAAAGACATATAATTTTATCAATTTTTGTTATTATAATTTCGGAAAATTCGCACGGTAACCCCAAGTTTGACGTTTAGCCGAAAAACACAAATTTTTTACTTGTAAACATTTGAGTGGCCATAAGTCGGTGTTACAAACTCGGAAAATGATTCAGAAAATTGTTTTTTCAGAGGTTGTAACCCCGAGTTATTGTCAATCAAAGTTTTTGCGGTATCATTATTGGGTATTTGGGGAAAAACGTCAAAGTTGTCGGCTACCGTGGAAATTTTTCATTATAATTTACGAAAAATTATACTCCTTCTTATTTAATTATTTATTCCACTTTCGTTTTTGCATAAGAATTAAGAAAATACATTTGGACCACATAAAACACGTTACCGCACACACAAATGAACTTGGACCACACAAAACAGAGTACCCCACAACAAAAAAAGGATAGAGGGAAAAATATCCGACTTACCAAAAAAAGAAAGAGGGAAGAAATGATAAAATAGGAGGGAGTAATTTTTACCAAAAGAAATAAAAGAGACCCAAAAACAAGTATAATACGTGTGATATAGGTGATGTCCAATTGATACGTGTAAGTAGTAAATGCATTTTTGTGATTTCCCAAACCCCACAACATTATCCTCGTCTTAGACCAATTTCCTCCACCATTTTCATTTTTCCCATTACACAAGAAACTTCTACTGCTTCCATCTTTTATCATCTACTAATTCTAATCTCTCAGTTGCATGCCCAATGTTTGATGCTCCTATGGTGATGGGGTAACCAAAGAATCATTGCCGGGTCTGTTATTGAGCTTATTATAAAGCTTCTTCTTCCGATCCTCTTTACTCTTAAGGTTAGGTCTTCTTCCTAGTTCAATAATTTATTTCTCCTATTGCAGTATGTCAAACTTTGTGTCATTTACTTCTCAAAGTTCATAAATTTATTCCTTCTAGACATGCAATGAACAGGTTGATTAATTATACATATATATATTTTATATATTTTTAATTTTAATAATTACAATAATTATTATTTGATCAATTGATCTATTCAATAATTATCAGTTCATCGTTTGTCGTTTTTATATTCATCTTTCCGTTTTTTTATTGCTTGGTTTATTCTTCTTCCGTTTTTTTATTGCTTGGTTTAAACAATAATTATCAATTGATCTACTCAATGAATGAATCCGTTTGTCGTTTCCAGATCTACTAATTAAAATGATGGCTCTGTTAATATTAAGGTTGGTTTATTCACAATTTATCTCAATTTTTTTAATTTATTAATGTAATTTACATTTATTAGTGTAATTTACATTTATTAATGTAATTTACCTTCACTTTCTTTTCATTTTATATCTTGCAGTTCCTTGCTACTCTTTCTCATGAGATAAGAACCCCAATGGAGGGCGTTCTAGGTAAATTTAATTATATATAAAGATAAAAAATGTGTAATATTGAATCTTTTACTTTAATCCAACTTTGAGTTTTAAGTTGTGATTGGGTAAACCAGAACATCTGATAGAGTTAAGAAACTCAGTAGAGTAAAGTTCCCGAACACTACAATTCACGGGATTGTTATAATTTTTGCAAATTAGATATGTGAATTATGTTATATGGAGTAATTAATTATGTTTGACAAATTTTCAGAATGCAATAATCATACATTTGAATAACCCTTGTATAATCGTTGTTTTATATGCATAATTTGAAAATTTTCACCTACGAAAACACAGTCAAGTTCACTTTTTTGCATTGTTAAAAGAGTGATAATGTTACATATGTTTTGCTTTTGTTTTAAAGAGTAATAAATACATTGTAATGAAATGGGTTAAAATGAGGGATGAGAGAGAAAATTGGAGAGAGAAAGTTCCAACTTTGGGGATCTAGGGTTTTGTGCAAAGGCCAAAATCAATTTTAATTCTCATTCCTTTACATTAAATTTAGTAGTAAAATAATAGACATTGGTATTATTCAACAATCTAATACGTATTAGTATTTTTGGTAGTTAATATTTGTTAGGATGTCACCAAAAATTAATAAGAACAAAAATCATGCGACGAACACTGTGCAACAAACAAAAGATATAATAGGTTTACAGCAGGATGTTCTTCATGCTCTTAGGAAGGATAATGAAGACAGAGGTAAATCAACTGACGGTGTTGAGGAAGGTGGGTGGCAGCAGGTTGTCAATCGGTCAAAAAGGAAAGATAATGATAACAATTCTAATTCAAAATTGCCTACTATTAGTGAAACGGAGGTGGTGGAAACAGAAGTGGTGGTAAGTGTCCCGAAAACAATCCTAAAGCTTGATGTTGCTGATGTTCAGGAGGAGATTGATTATTGGTCAACAACGGTTTATGGATATGTTATGGGTGCTTATCCCCCAAAAGGAGTATTGGAAGGGTATATACGGCGTGTTTGGAAGGATTATAGTATTACAAAGGTATCGTTTCTCCCTAATGGTCTCTTTGTAGTTAGGTTTGCTAGTATGGAGCATTCTAGTCTAGTTTTGGCTAGAGGAATGATGTTGTTTGATGGAAAGCCAGTAATTGTAAGATCATGGGATCCTAATGTTAAGATTACAAAGGTCTCGGTGAACCGGGTTCCTATCTGGGTTAAGCTAGTTGGTCTGGATTTAAAGTTCTGGGGGAATAAATGTTTGGAGAAGTTGGTGACTCTAATTGGCAAATTCATGAGCATTGATGATGTTACTACTCAAAGAACGTTCCTGGGTTATGCGAGGGTCATGGTGGAGGTGGAAATTGACCAGGAATTTCCTGATCAGATTCATTTTCATGATGAGCTAGGTAAGGAGATCTGTGTCAGTATTGAGTATGATTGGTTGCCAATCATATGTAAGAAATGTAGTGGAGTGGGGCACAGTGAAAAGGTGTGTAGGAAAGGACATGGGGTTCAGCAGAAGCCTGTTCTTCATGCTGTGCAGAAACAGGTCTGGCAGAAAAAGGAAGTTCAACCTTCTGCTGTTGATCCTATAGAATTCCCTGCTTTGCCTGTTAGTGGGAGTTCTAAAGTTATATCTACAGTGGGTAATAGCTCTCTACTGACTACTCCTATTCACAATGGTCAGTCTTTGACTTTTACTCCTGCTAGGATTATTTCTAAAATAACTAGGCATGAATCTAGGTTGCCTGCAGATAAGGATGGGAATTTTATGATGAATTTTAATGCTGCTTTGTCTGGGTGCTCTGAATTGGTGGATAAAGGGGATGGTGCTGTGTCTGTGCTTCCAAATGACTAAATTTGGAGCATGGAACATTAGGGGGCTCAATAGTATTAAGAAGCAGAAAGATGTAAAATGGTTTTTGCATCATCATGATATTGAGCTATTTGGCCTCCTAGAGACCAGAGTGAAACCTGGTTCTCTGAATAGAGTTATGTCCAATTTTTGTCATAATTGGTCTATCTGTCATAATGCTAGTTTTCATTCAAATGCTAGGATTTGGGTTATTTGGAAGAGTAGTAAAGTTCAGGTGGTAGTGATGGATTGTGGTGCTCAGTTTATTCATCTGCAGGTGACTGATTGTGTGACTGGTCATCTCTTTTTTATAACTTTTGTGTATGGTTTTAATAGGAGTGAGGAGAGGATGGAGCTTTGGGATAGTCTACATAGGCTGGCTAGGAATGAGCCTTGGTGTGTTTTGGGGGATTTCAATAATGTTCTCTATCTTAATGAGAGGATTGGTCAGGCTGTTAGAGACAGTGAAGTGGTGCCTTTCCAGAATATTGTTACTCTGTGTGAACTCCAAGATATGAAAACAACTGGAGCTTTTTTCACTTGGAATAATAAGCAGACTAGTGATAAGAGGGTGTTTAGTCGAATTGATAGAGTTCTTATTAATGATAATTGGTGTAATAGTTGGCCTGATTACTTTGCTCACTTCTTTCCTGAAGGTTCTTTTGATCATTGCCCTTGTGTTGTTGAGTATGGTGAGGTGAAGGTTATTAACAGAAGACCTTTCAAGTTCTTTAACATGTGGACAAGGTCTTCTGATTTTATTAGTCTTCTGAAATATGGGTGGCAGCAATATGTTCATGGTTCTCTTATGTTCAGAGTTGTGAAGAAAATGAAGAATATGAAGGTGCTTTTTAAGAGGCTTAATAAGGAGTTATATGCTGATATTGAGAGAAATGCAGACATTGCTTTTAAGATCCTTCAGGAAAGCCAGCTTATTTTGCAAGGTGATCCTGGGAATATGAGTTTCATGGATGCTGAACATCAAGCTAGGGAAAGTTTCCTTCTATTGGATGCTGCTAGGGAGGATTTTCTTAGTCAAAAAGCTAAATGCTCTTGGGCTAAGGAAGGGGATACTAACTCTTCTATGTTTCATCAGGCTATCAAACAAAGACAAGTTAGGAATAAAGTGCTCATCATTGAATCTATGACGGGAGTGGTGTGTAAAGAGCCAGATCATATTATTCAGGCCTTTGTTGATTACTACAAAGATCTGTTGGAGAGTTCTAAAGGTACCTTTTGCCTTTTCCCTCATATTGTGCAGAAAGGAAGTAAGGTGGATGAAGAGCTGTTGGAGAGGATGTGTAGGATTCCTGGTGAGGAGGAGATTAAACAGATTGTTTTCTCTATTCCAAATGACAAGAGTCCTGGTCCTGATGGCTATACTAGTTGTTTCTTTAAAGCTGGTTGGGAGGTGTTGAAGGATGAAATTACTAATGCTATTCAGGATTTTTTCCACACAGGTAAGTTGCTTAAGCAAATTAATGCTACCAATCTGGTTCTTATTCCTAAGATTGAGCAGCCTATCAATGTGACTCAATTCAGACCCATTGCTTGTTGTAATGTACTCTATAAGATCATTTCTAAAATACTTTGTGAGAGAGTCTCTATTGGTCTTGGTAATGTTATTAGTCCAAATCAGGCTGCTTTTATTAAGGGTAGGAGTATAATGGGTGATATTCTAATAAGTCAGGATATTGTCAGATTGTATACTAGGAAAAGTGTTTCTCCTAGATGTTTGATGAAGATTGATCTGAGGAAAGCTTATGACTCTATTGAATGGGACTTTATTGGAGATATGATGCTTTCTCTAAACTTCTCCCCTAAGCCGATTGGTGTGATTATGTGATGTGTGACTTCTCCTACATACTCTGTTGTGATCAATGGTTCACCTAATGGCTTTTTTCCTGGTAAAAGAGGTCTAAGGCAAGGTGACCCTATTTCTCCACTCCTGTTCACTATATGTATGGAGTATCTTAGTAGACTGTTGGAGGAAACTACTGCTTTGCCTAGGTTTAGATTTCATCCTTTATGTAGCAGGATTAAGCTGAGTCATCTTATGTTTGCTGATGATGTTCTTTTGTTCTGTAAAGGGGATCTAAGTTCTATTGTGGTTATTAAGGAAACTTTTACCTGTTTTTCTGAAGCTTCTGGTTTGCACATTAGTGCTGAGAAATCTGAAATTATGCTGAGTGGCATTAGCTCTGACAATGTGGATGTCATTCTGAATTATACTGGGTTTAAAAGAGGTAATCTTCCTTTTAAATATCTTGGAGTTGCTATTTCTCATAAAAGATTAACTAAGGTTGATTGTCATGGTCTGGTGGAAAGAATGGTGGCCAAAATTAGAGGGTGGAATAGCAGGAAAATTTCTTATGCTGGCAGACTTGTGTTGGTTAAGGCAGTTTTGTCTACTATTCATAATTATTGGTCACAAATCTTTGTTCTACCTATGGGAGTTATGGATAGAATCAAAGCTTTATGTAGGAGTTTTTTGTGAAGTGGGTCTGAGTCTTCATCCAAAGCTCTTGTGGCTTGGGATGTGCTTTGTAGGGGTAAGAAGCATGGGGGTCTGGGACTGATTGATAGCTGCATCTGGAATGTAGCTGCTATTGGTAAGCTGGTCTGGTGGCTGGTTAGTAAGAAAGACCATCTGTGGATTAAATGGGTGGACAGCATCTATCTGAAAGGTACACCTTGGCTGGAATATGAACCTTCTAATAACTCGTCTTGGGCTTGGAGGAAAATCTGTGAGATTAAGAATAGATTTAAGGTGGCCTTTGCACATCAACAATGGTTGGGGACTGATGATGATTATACTATTGCTAGGGGGTATGAGTGGCTTGTAGGTTCTGTTACTCCTGCTTCTGTTCAGTGGTTCACTGAAGCTTGGAATAGATACAATATTCCTAAGCGTGCTTTCTTTATTTGGCTGCTGAAACAGGAGAGATTGATGACTTTAGATAGACTGAGCAAGTTTGGTATTTCTCAAAGACAACCTGCTATATTTGTGAGGATGGCAATGAATCTCACCAACATCTTTTCCAAGACTGTTACTATGTTAGGAGATGTATGCAAATGCTTCTTGGCTGGCTGAAGTTGAGTATGGTGCAACCTGTTTTTGCTGGTCAAATGCTGAGGCTTAGAAGACTGTCTGGATTCAGGAGGTTATTGTTTTGCTCTCTTGTGAATGCTGTTATGTATAATGTTTGGCAGGTCAGAAATATTTGCTATGCTGAAGGCTATGTTACTAGACCTCAAGCTATGTTTGCTCGGATGCAGCAGGATTTTAAAGTTCATTTCACTGGAATGCTGATGAAGGGAATTAAAAGAAGTGATATTGATTTTTGTAAAATTTTAGGCCTTAGTTAAAGCTTTCGTTTTGTTAGTTGGTTGATGTATTGTGTGGTATGGTAGATATTTAGATATCTCAAAACTGATTTGTATTAGAGGTTACCTCTTTTGAGGTGTGATTAATGATTACTTACATTTTCACCAAAAAAAAAAAAAAAAATACATTGTCTCATCTCTACAATTATGCAGATGAGATGTTATACGATTCGTTTTAATCCTAAAACGGATATATACATCGTAAAATAAATTGAATTAACTTGTGTGGAATCATATTTTTATAAATGTAAATATTATGAAACTGTTTTGAGCTATACTAACATAAAACCGACTAACAATAAAATACTCTTAATAATATAAATACCAAATTTAAGATGAAAATAAAATAAAAATCAATAAATCTCCCTTAAAACGGCACTATCCATGTTAATCTTAAGACACGTCAAGTATACATCTTAAATCAATACTCCGAGATGGAGGGAGTATCGATGATAATGTTAATCAGTTGTCATAGAAAAATTAGACGGGTGCATTTAATTAGAAGCCAATTGTTGGCCAGAAAACCATGAGCACACAAAAGGTGTTGTAAATGATGCGTCTTCACCTCATCCGATTGTTTAGCTCGTGGTCGCTTTATACGCTCCTGAAATATTTTGTCCATGCATGGTACCTTGATTGTGTATGATCATTGCTTCTGCCACTGACACACTAAACATAAACTTCAGTTACCATCAGTGCTTCCGCTCGGCTACTACACACTGAACTTGAACTTCAATTATTATTATTATTTGTGTTTTCCCAACAATGATGTTAGATATTTTGTAATTTTTAAAAAGTTTGTAAATTCTACTGAAAGTGAAAATAAAAGTTAATAGTAGCATATTGTTTGTGACTTTGTGAATAACGTACCTAAGTGAGATTGGTACATGGTGTTGTACCCTTACTTTCTCCCATAAATGATTGCCTCCACATATGAGTGTATGACTGGTTTGATATACATCAGATTTACTCTTGGTATATATGATACTTGTTTAGAAGAAAAGATATATAAAACTGAGATTCAACATAATACTATTAAGTATTTTGGTATGGCATAGGGATACATGACTGTCAGTCTTCATTCTCGGATGAACTATTGTGGTAAGGCACTTCACTTCTCAAGTATTGCTCTTTGAAAACATCATTAAATTACAACTTTGGGAGATTTTATATCAAACAAAACTTATTCAATGCTTTTTTTTAACAGCAATACGACTGAATGCTAATAGCCAATAGCAATATCGTTTCAGTATTGAGTATTTGTGTGGCAGAAAGTCACACAACAAACAATTGTGAGTAAAATATAATGTACAACAAAGAATTATTTGACATACCTCAGCATCAAGGAGTAGAAATTCAATTGCTTCAATCTTTGTTTTTTCATCTTTGACTTCAGATTTTGACATTTGTGTACTACTCTGATATTCATCTGAGCAAGTCTAAATGCGACATTGAGTTGGCTAATGGCGAGGATTAGTACAATGGCCATGAAAGACGATGAGATGAATTGATACCGAGTAGAAACTCTTTTTTCCCGAGTTGGTTTTTGCTCTTTTGTCTCGAGAGAGTTGGAATCTTTCTTGTTTGAGTTGAGAATATTTTCGACAGCTCTTTCCGCAGCATAAATAGACATTTTTTTCACCTACATCATGAAGACCCATCAGATAGCTCTCCAGAAAGACATTTGTCGTTCACTACCAGTTTATATTGCCATAACAGATGCTAAAAGGCGACAGTGGCAGTAATAAATGTTGCGAACTGTAGTTTACGTTACCTCCGACTTATCTTCCTTTGCCCTGTGGTTTTGGGGCAGAACGCGAAACTCCTCAGCTAGCCGCATACATTCTTGAACATTCTCAGGCGATACAAAATCAAGCGCAACTTTGATGCATGACTGTACAAACACAAAAATCTTTATAGGATGTATATATGTAAATTTACAGGGATAACAATAGTTGTGGCTGTTGGTATTATCGAGTTGTTTTGATTGAGCCATTATTTTTTGGAAATTGAGAAGCTTTTGCAGTGCATTTGAACTTTGAAGGAAAACAGATTGTTATTATTAGGTATAATTGATGAACGTAATTTTTGGGAGATGAGAAGACAAATTTTACTGTTTAATTAATTATTAGGGTTGGAAATTGGAATATGAGTTTACTGTTTTGCTATTTTCTTAAAGAGTGTTTATGATGTTCATTGAGAAGGCTTATTGGCTGAAATATTATTGAAACTGTGAGATTGAATGAGAGAGCTTGAATACCCTCATTCTAATCCCACATTGTGCCACATAGGCTATTTTACATTTTTCTTTTATATATATAAGTGTTTTTTGTAAAATACCACCTATTGAGTCCAATTTTTTACGTTTTACCACCTATTGAGTCCATTTTTTTATATTACCACCTACTTTTAACCTAAACCCTCACAATGAACACCTAAATTACGTTTTCATGACGGTCTTTCTTATTTTTCGTCTCGCTTACATTTTATCGTCAATCGGTTATTTCTTATGACCAAACTATCCCTCATAACACCCAGTCACTCACTCACCCCCTTCCCTCCTCTAATTCATTACACTCACTCATTATTTTCCCTAAATCAATTAAATCCTAATTGACTTACACTAGAACCCTAGAAATTGATTTATGGGTTTTATCGTCATTGGTAATCTGAGAACCCACCATACTCATCAATTTCTCCATCTTCGTCATCCTCTGCAGAATCCACCATAGCCAACATATTGTAAGGTAAGTATTAATTATGTACTTCCTCCATTCAACTCCACTCTACCACTTTCTTTTTTGTATACTATTCACAAGCGATCATATAATTACAATTTTCTCTTAATATATAAGTAAAAAATATATTCATGCGTGATCTTGTTTGATTCGTCTTTACGAGTACATTATTAATATCTAACTTTTATAATTTTTGCAAACACGTAGCTAACGATATTTACCGTGCAAAACTAGTCTCGACAAATGTGAAATTTTTTTTTGGTAGAGTGGAGTTGAATGGAGGAAGTAATTGTTTAATTGATTAGGTAACTCGTTATACTTGATTATCCCCAAATATTATTATTCATAAACCCTAATTAATTAATTCCTATTGTAGGATGTTTTCTTCTTATAATGTTGATGTGAGATACTATCATGGGGATAATTTCGATACCGACACTAAAGGAAACATGAGGGACCTGACAAAAAGAAACTTCAGACTGTAATTTGCAATGACATCATTCAAATTTGATATCAGCAATTATTGCAGTGCGAAATAATTGATCAAGATAGGAGTTTAGGGTTTAGGGTTCATCAACTTCAGGGTTCATCAACTTCCTGACAAAAAATTACATACCTGGGTTAGGCTGAAGAAATAATTGATGAACCCTAATAGTGTTGTTGATGAATGAGTTTGAATATGAATGATTTCAGGTTTGATTTGGGAATTAGAGGGGAGTGTGGGTTATAAGGGGTGAGTGAGTGAGTGAGTGTAAATGAGGGGTAATTTGGTCATAAGAAATAACCGATTGACGATAAAATGTAAGCGAGGCGAAAAATAAGAAAGACCGTCATGAAAACGTAATTTAGGTGTTGATTGTGAGGGTTTAGGTTAAAAGTAGGTGGTAATATGAAAAAATGGACTCAATAGGTGGTAAAACGTAAAAAATTGGACTCAATAGATGGTATTTTACAAAAAACACTATATATAATGATTGTTATAATTTTAAAATAATAAACATCCCTTGCACCTGTCACAAAACTAGTCAATCCTAAATAAACAATTCTACTATATGTTTAATATTCCCGTTCATAAATTCTTATTTAAGACAAATACTATCCATCTTAAGTATAAACTGATCAAATATATATCAAATCACACTGTTCTTTCCAGCTTAATTTCAGCTCAGCCCTATTCAACATAGTTTCGTTTAGCTTTAGACAGTTCTATTCAACTCAATTCTTCATAAAATTAAGTCTTACTTCAACTTCGTTCACTTCAACTCAGCTCTATTCAATTTAGGTCAATTAAGCTCACCTTCATTTAACTCAATTCAGCTCATTTCAGCCGAAAAGAACATGCCCTTATACTAAAAAATACAATTTTTTTTTTGTCTTTATCATCATCATAGCCCATAGGGTAGTATTATTTGATCCGTCAAACTTTTAAAATATAGTGTCGGCCTTAAGCAAGAGTAGTTCTCATTTATGACGGGACAACCCATCGCAACTCGCAAGTTTGCGACGGCAAGCTTTTCTCAGAAAGTGTAAGCTTTTCTCGCAATCCGTCAAAACCTTGCGACTGGTCGCAAGACTTTCTGATTCCCATTTGTGTATGATTTAGCATCTCTTTTCTAAACTTGTAATTCCACTAAGGGCACTAACAAACCACTTCAACCACAATTACCAACCTTTCAACTCAACCTTCCTTCATTTCAACACTAATACTACCAACTAACTTCCTTCCCAATTTGCTGATTTCAGTACGACGCCGTAAAATGTAAGTTTTCTAATTACGATTCATCTCCAAATTGTTGCGATTATTTTCATTTCTGTTACTAATTCGATCTCTATTTCATCTTCATTTTATGTCGTATTATAGTAAATTTAAGCATAAGTTTATGAATTTCAAGTTTTATCAGCTTGATTTTGCCTATAATTGCTGCATTTTCCAAATTTCCAATGTGTGTGGTATAATGCCCTAACAATTAATTGATTTAGTAATTACGAAAGGCGTTTCATGATATTCGTTGAATTTCGGTGATTTCTTGAGCTCCTAAGGTCTAATTGATTCGCTAAGCTGTACTATGAATTATCTCAACTGCCGATATGTGTTGAAACGACACTCGATTCGTATTCCGAACCTTTACTTTGTTGATTTTTATGTCGTTTTAATGCTTTGAAGATAGATATGTGTTGAGTACTATCCCTGCGTTTGTCGATTTGGGTGGTATAATGCCGGAAGTCGGAACAATTAAATAATGAAAGTATACTGAAGGTAATTTTGCAAAAACTTTTACTTCCTCCCTCCAAATTTTATTGCCCCCTTTCCCCTCAGAATTTACCGCAAAATTAGTCCATTTCTTAATATTTCCCCTAGACGATGAACTACCATAGTGTTCCGACCAATCCAGACCAAATGTAACACTTGCTTTTGGGTGGTATTCGAGTTAGTACTTTGACCATATTTTTTTCATATATACGGGACTTTTTTGGGTTTTTTTTTTTATGAAGGACTTTCATAACAAATCTATATATGTATAGGCTTCGTCTTTCAAAGTTTCATAATTGTAACGATAGTATTGGTCCAAGTTTTCAAAGTTTGACAACCAAAAAGTGAATGTTACCTTTGGTCTGGCTCGGAGGGAGTGATATTGTATTTAACTCTCTTTAATTCAGGGGTTAGAGTAGGCAGTTAATCACTTTCTTGTAAAATCCTCCCAATATAGAAAGCGGGACAATTAAAATGGGGTGAAGGGACTAGAGTTTTACAATTTTCAGCTCAATTTAATGGTAAAACCAAATTATGTCATGAATAATATGAGTTGCGGAAAGCTAGATCATAGTGTGAGAAGTTGATAAATTTGGTTTAGTATCCAACGTGTTTTTTTAGTATAAAGGGTTTGTCTTACATTTTATAGAAGGTTACAAGCATCAGATTTGTAAATTCAAATGGCGTCACCGATGTCGTTGAGGAGTTATAAGAGTATGGGACCAGAGAGTCAAACACAGAGTTCTGGAGGGTCTATGAAGAATTTGAACATTCAATATGTGGTGCAACTCACGGAAGTTGGGGAAGGACTTATGGCAAAAATGTATAGACTTAATCAGATTTTGGATCATCCGGACTCCATAAATCATGTTTACTCTGAAGCGTTTTGGAAAGCTGGTGTCGTTCCTAATTTTCCGAAGATTTGTACTTTGGTTGCGCGAAGGTTCCCTGAGCACACAGGCAAATTAAACCTTGAGCGTGTAAGCATTGACATTGCCTGAAGTTTTTAGTGGTTTTGTATAGTATGAACGTGGCTGTCACTCAAGGTGCAGTTTAATTGGCACTGGTGCAGGTTGACAAACTCGCTTTTGATACATTGATGGATGGAGCAGAAGGTTTTCTCCAAAATCTGGAACCGTGGGTTCAGGTTTGTGCTTGATGTGTTCATTTATTTATTCTGCATTTCCTCTTTTCCCCTGTTGCCGAAGTTTAGCATAATTGTAAAAATTTGTAAGAATCTTAAAGGCAAAATCTGGTTGCTTGTGCGACCAAATTTGTGATTGGAAATTTGATATAGAGCTTCAAGAAATTAATTTGATTCGTCACTGTATCTAGCTCAATGACAATGTTAAATTGTTAACAGTACGGTGTTTCAAGGCTTAAGGAGATCATGTACAAATATGAACTGTGCCAACCAAATGCAATAAAAATTGAGTATACTATTGAATGTCATATGTTTGCAGCTGATTAAAGCGTGTGTAAATCATAATTGATGGCTGCGTTTATTTTTACTTATCAGCTGCTTCTTGATTTGATGGCCTTCCGTGAGCAAGCAGTTAGGCTTCTGTTGGATATAAGCAGCACTGTAATTACACTGTTGGTGAGTTTTGAAATTTGAAAGAGGCTTGAGAAAAACCTAGTAGTTTTGGAAATCTAATCAGCGGGAAACTCTTTTGCAGCCTCACCAAAACTCGTTTATACTGCACGCTTTTATGGATCTATTTTGTTCATTTGTTCGTGTGAATCTATTTGCAGAAAAGGTAAGTCTGGAGACTTACTTGCATTTCATTAAAATTACTGTTTGTTTTCTGTATAATGTTTTCGTTGGTTATTGATGTCTTTCTATATAAATCCATCTAGGTTTTTTAATGTCAAAACTAAAATTTTGTTGTTGCTCACCACACAGATACCTGGAAAAATGATGCTACAGTTGTACAACCTCTTGCACGGAATCTTGAGAAATGACCGTGATTGTGACTTTTACCATAGGTACAAAGTTCTTCTTATGATTCTTTTATGAGCAATGGCGCCGCCGCTACCACTATTTTGCTATTCTTCAAATTAAAGAAAAGCATAGATTCATTCGTTGGCAAATTAGCTTTTTCCCGACATTTTTCAAATCCCAAGAATAGTAAATCTTTTGTCTCACCTTAAATTGAGGCACACACTTATTCCAAAATTTTGCGCCTGGTTGTGCCTATTGCCCTACTCTTTCGGCAAAAAGTTAATGACCATTGATAGATTAATAGTAGACCCTGCTCTCATATATCCCTCATAGACCCATCCATCCTTACAATGGATGTGATTCTCTAGGGTATGACGATGTTTCTCTTTTGGCAACTGTGAGTGGTGTCTCTCCTACAACTGATGTTGGTGTTTCTGGGTGTAGTACTGATAACACCTATTGAGGCTGATGGACTACAGCAGGTTCTGCCTGACGTGCCTGTTACAAATGAGTCCATCTGGCCTATGGAAGAAGGGTCAAATACTAAGGTTCAAGCGTTGTTGATAGCTTTGAAAAATTGTAGGTTTGTGTACGATCAATATTTTTTCAAGGATTGTAAAACTTTTCAGATGGTAGTCAATCTTTGTTGAAAGAGCTTAAACAATGACAGGTTCTGGGGTGGAGGATGGCGGTGGTGATGTTTTGAATGGTATGTGGGGAGAGTGGGGATGAGGGGGAGGTCACCGGAGCTGTACACCTTTTGTGGTGAGGGAGGGTGGTTGAGACTGATGGTGGTAGGGTGGGGGGGGGGGTGGAGGTCACTAGAGCTGTGAACTTTTGTGGTGAGGGAGGGTGGTTGAGACTGATGGTGGTAGGGTGGGGGGGGGGGGTGGAGGTCACTAGAGCTGTGAACTTTTGTGGTGAGGGGAGGGTGATTGTCTGATTGAGGCTGATGGTGGTAGGGTGGGGCGGGGGTGAGGTAGGGTGGGTTTGTGAGGAGAGAAACAACCGATGAAACTGAAATGGTATGCATTGAAAGTTGTAGAGTGCTTGAAAATTATGGCAAGGGAATTAATGAGCTACTCTTGAAGTTAAGTTATTGAGTGTTGAGTCATTGAGTGTTGTAGAGTGTTGTACATGGTGGTGTTACCCTGGAACTACTCTTAAATAATGTTTACTCTTATTAGCTAAAGCCATACTTAAGACATGTAACATATAACAAATACTTTTACTGCTAACCAAGGTAATGGATTTAATAGAGAAATAAAATCGTTAAGTTGAATCTCATTGGCTGAAGAAAATACTGAGGATACCGGTAGCAAACACCCAAGTTGGTGACGTACTTGCTCGAGTGATTTGGGAGATGATTTTTTCCCATATGAGCACTGTGCTTTAAATAGCCTGTACAATGGCCTTGGAGCTGTCACCTTTAGCAATAAGGAGGTTGTTGAATTGCGTCAAATATTCCTATTTTGTCGTAAGAATTGGGAGTTAATAATATGAAACCCATTGGCAAATAATGAGAGATGGGATATTCTGCGGACTTTCATATTTTATTTCTTGCCACAATCTCATGCGTGTCTCCTTCATAGGTGTTCTTTTGTAAGAATTATTATTTAGAGAATTTTAATGGAGTCTTAGTGACAAATCATTTATGTTAACTCATCCCTTTTAAGATTCTAACAAGAATCCAAATTTTCAAGCATTTTGCCGTCTTGCTTTTAGCAGTATAATGTCTGACACGTATCATTAGTCAACATTTGACAATAGTCCATTTTTCTAAAAGTAAAAAAAAACATATAAAGAGAAGATCACGACTTAAAGACATTTTGTACGTGGTTTCATTTTTACGATTTTAGTTGACCGGCAAATTATTCAGATTTACACATTTATTATTCGCTAGACGTGGTATTTAATCACGGTTGCAACACCAAAATGAGACCGTTTTATAAAGATTTTGAAGATCATTGCAACTGCATTTTACTCCACGTTGAGGTGATAATGTGATATTGGCAGTATGTAGTAAGATTAGGCTTCAACAGCCGAGATTACTTCCGTCACCAAGGCTGGAATTTAATACCATGCCTTGGTTGAAACTAGATTTTATACCACTTTGATCTTGTCAATAAAAAGAATTTGGAGTTGGATTCTTTGTACAATCAATAATTCATTGTGTGGATACGTAGAACCTTGTTAAGGGCATGCTCTCTCCTGTTTGTCCTAAAAATGAATTCGATCAGTTTGATCGATCATATTAGCTTGTTATATGGCGTATGCTTTGTTCTCAAGTTCTTGCAGAATTGTCAGATACAGAATTGTAAGCTTGGTCCTGCTAACTTCCAACATATAAAGTGGCTAATTCTTCTCTTTGGTTGCAGGTTGGTTCAATTTATAGACTCGTATGATCCACCAGTGAAGGGACTTCAGGAGGATCTCAACTTTGTCAGTCCACGCATTGGAGAGGTTATAACCACTTATCAACAAGCAGTTAGAAAATGATCTTTAACAGAGAGTAATGTTTTTATGTTTTCTAACATGGGCATGGGGAAATGATGGTCATGTACTGCATCTTTTCATCTGTCTAAAAGTATGCGACGTTATGACCTTTACAAGTTTTGCATCGCGTCTGTTGCTTGCTCAGATAAACTCTGTGACTGCTATGCTGCTGTGGATGTTCAGTTTCAGTCTCTTGCGAGCTGTTACTCTGAACTCGAATAGGAAGTTTTTTAGATTGACATGGTTTCATTATTTTAAGTCATTGCTGCTATCAAGTGTGACCTACATTTCTGTTTTAGTGTTTTGTTTCAGAATAAGAGTCCAAAATTTACTCTTAATTACATCAAATTTTCAATTCATACTCAATTTAAAGGCTATGTCCACTGCGCTTGTAAATGTTATTTAAGGTTGTGTTGGGGAGCAGAGGTTGTGAAACGAGCGTGCAAGTATTTCCAATTTCCATGCATTCAATAACTGTTAATAGCCCACTGTTTGATTCACTGTGTATGTAGATGTTTTAACATCTGGATTTGTTTATTTTCCAGGTTTTAGAGGCTGTTGGACCTGTTATATTTTTATCTGCAGATACAAGGAAGCTCAGGAATGAGGGCTTCCTAAGTCCCTATCATCCCCGATATCCTGACATACTTACAAATTCTGCTCATCCCATGGTAAAGTGGCTATCTCGAAAGCCTTGGATTGTGTTTCCTATCTCAATGCCTAGCTTGTTTATATCCATTTATGTGATAACTTGGCTGTTATGTGAAATAAGAATTCTTCTTGGACCTAATAATTTATTTTTTCAGAGAGCCCAAGATCTAGCAAGCGTTACTTCTTATCGTGAGTGGGTCCTTCTTGGGTACCTTGTTTGTCCAGATGAACTTCTCCGTGTGACCAGCATTGATATTGCTCTGGTACTGCCTATACCTTAAGAATATTGAAATTTGAATTTTGCCGTTTCTCGTGAGGAATAATTTTATTGAAAGTAGTACATTTTTTTTCCAGAAGAATCAGCTATGGATATTGGCACCTTGCTTTTCTTTATCGTCGGTTTTTTCAGTCCATCAAAAGTACTATTAAACTGTTATAAACGTTAAAGTTGTCTTGCATTGTACTAATTTTACATAAATGTATCACAAATTCGTAAGTCTATACATGTTTTCATTAAATTCTTCATGACAAGAGCTTTCTATGGTTACTGTAGGTTGTACTGAAGGAAAATTTGGTTCTCACATTGTTCAGGGATGAGGTGAAGTTTTCATCTTTTTTTTTCTTGTCAATGTTTTGCCTCATTTGAACAGTGATACAAGATTTGGTTTATCAATGTACAGTATATACTATTGCATGAGGAATATCAGCGATATGTCTTGCCACGTATACTAGAATCAAAAAAAATTGCAAAAGCCGGTCGTACAAAGCAAAAAGAAGCAGATCTTGATTACAGTGTGGCGAAGCAGGTTGAAAAAATGATCAGGTATGATTGTAAGGATCTATAATAAGATGCTGGATGGACATATCTTAAACCAAAAAATATTTTGTTCCGGATACGCTAGTGGTCTCTAGTGTCTTGCTTTTGTCGGCAAATAATATTTCACACATGTAATAGCGGATGAGCGTCTGGTTTGCATGTGAGGTAGAAATTTGCCATGAGTACACAAGTGGCACTTTGTCTACATCAGTAAGGGCCTTCAGCTATTATGTACTCCCTCCTAGTCACTCATTTCTTCCCCTTTCCCTTTTACACAAAAATTAAGGAAATGAATTTGGACCACACAAAACACACTACCCCACATACAAATCAATTTAGACCACACAAAACACACAACCCCACATCCAAAAAGGGAAAGAGGGAAGAAAACCCGACTTACCGAATAAGGAAAGAGGGAAGAAATGACCGACTAGGAGGGAGTATCAAAATGAGACATCAGTGATCAGTTTGACATCTTAAATGAATTCCTGTGGTTTGTGTGCATGTTGAGTCTCGAAATTGAGGCCACGAGGCCGATTTCACCTGTTGAATAAAAATGAGTGTTTTAAAAAGGACGTGGCTCAAAATTCTTTTTGATGAGAAACCACCTCGTTGATGGGTGTTCACTCATGCTAACTATTGACAAAACTAAAACAAGACAAGGGCAAATGCGAATGCAAAATTTTACTGTATTCTTATAACAGCGTATGAGTGGACTTTAAGTTCTCAAGGCATATCCTTTATGACATTTTAATGAGGAAAGTTCTAGATCAGTAAAAGCTCTGCCTTCTATGATTTTGATCAATCTGTCTCTGATCACTTCCTCTGAATTGCCAAATGAATTGGGTTACAGCTGCAAGTCTTTAAGGTTTCTCCACACTCTTGGTCTTTCTTTGTGGGTTTTAAGTTTGCAAATCTAAAGTTCCATTGAGAACAAGCGGCTTTTGCTGGGGGATAGTATTCACACTTGGTCTAAATTTTACCTGTTGTAGAACTTGTGAGACATGAATGCATTTGTTTCAACATTGAGGTATTACTCATACTTTTTTGGTCAAGGTTGTCAGGTTGATTGGGCTTTCTAAAGAGTTGTGGATGTTTATCAACATCAGCTTTTGAGGCTTAGGTAGTACAAAAGACAGGAAGCATTTATAGGGATGCGCTGTCAGTTCTTTGTTGGTGCTTCTGATCGGATGAAAAATCCCTTTTATTTTCAGAGATTAGATATTTTTGAGTCTTTGGCAAAAGTTTGTTTGTGCATAGCTTTTAGCATAATGTTATTTACTTCTATAAAATAGAATTGGGCAAATGTGTCATATTTGTACTTAAGGACCCTTGTTCTTGTCCTTGTTTGTTTATATATATCTCTTTGATAAAATCTTGTAGATTATTAAAAACAACGAATTTTACCATGCACCCGACACTAACTTCTCCATAGATGTCTGAAACAAACTTGCAAGTTGGCTTAGTTGTCAATTTGGTGGCATGTGTGGAATACTGTCACTTAACCTCATCCAAGACTTGTCGGGTCTTCTTCTGCCCCTCACATTCCCTTCATTTCAAATTCCTTTAATCATCCTAACTGCTGCATTACTTGATTTCCGCTCTCAAAGCAAATCCATCATATAGCAGGTATTATCATGTTATCTCCTTAGTCCAAAAACACAGTGAAATGCGAATTGATATCTCCAATTATTATTATGTATCCTTTAGTTTTTTTGGTCGGTACCCAGCTAAATAATGATCTTAGAGAGTCAAATGGAACGACGACAGTGTCTTTACCAATGTTAAAAAGCTCTTGCAAAATCTGTCACTGTTCTGGGTAGGCTTAGATGCCTAACTTCCCTTTAACATATTGCATCTGTATTCTATATCATGGAAATTGTTCAATGGACGATGAAGAAAAGATGACCATGCTTAGTTATAAGCTTCAATTATTCAAGTTTGACAGATAAAATACACAGTCAATGCTTGAAAGGACATCATCATTCATTCTGCGATCATCAGGATAATGTATCTAGAAAGGAAAGGATCTCTTGGTAGTGACCCAGGCTTCTGTATTTAATATACTAATCTTCTGGTGCATTTGATACAAGTAACTAGAATAAAAACTTTACCACTTCTCATATGACGATTTTATGGCCTTAAACGAGGCAAAAACTAATGTCCAAAGTTCTCACCATCAGCTCTGGCGTACCACCATCTACTGTGTGGATTTGAAATATCATGTAGTATGTGTCACCATTTGGAATATATGCCTAACTGATCCTTTGTGGTTCCTTAATTCAGCTCTTTGAAGATATATCGTTTTAGCCATCACTTTCTTTGTTTTCCGCCCTATCCTCTCGACATTTTTTCCAGTTATTGGCAGCTGAAAAAAAATCTCAAATACTAGTCGACGTCATTAAGTTAGGTAGCAATATGGACATAGGTGAAGGATCAAATGCAACTTCCGTTGTTTTTAGAGTTTTATCATTAGTTACAAGTGTCATCACTATTTATAACTATGACCAGACTAAGTCTCGCGCCAGTAGAGGGACTGCTGAAGCCAAGTAACACCGTGACACAGAGTGGAGGCAAGTTCAGGAGGTCAATGGAGCAGTTTATACATATAATTTGAATTGTTTTTCCACACTAGACTGGTTTTAATAGAAGCAAAACATTGAGACTAAGGCCTTTTTTGGATACAAAATATGAGGGGGAAAGTGATGGGAGGGAGATGTGGGAAGGGCAAGGGAGGGGAGGGAGAATGAAGGAGTTGATTTTCTCTCCAAATCGTTCCTTTCTTGGAGGCAAAATATTTTGCCTACGAGGAGGGAAATGGAGTGATTCAATTTCCCTCCCTACCAAATCCCTTCACCTCTATTTTGCTAACCAAACAAAGGAATTCATCTCCTCCAAATCCCTTTCTTCTCCTCCACACCCCAATTCAAACACACCCTAAATGAATATTTATGAAAAAGGAGAATTCTATCTTAGATAAAGGCCTGAATGTGAAGACACTTTTTTTCGAAAGAAGAATCATTTTCTTGGTTTTTTTAGTTTCTTTTGCAACATTTTTGTTATCTTTATATCAGATCATTGGTTAATAGTATGTGCTTTTAATCCTTTAATGTCTTGTCTTCCAGTGAAGTGCATGAACAAGCATTCCTATGTTGTGATGCCATACATCATGAAAGAAGAATATTATTGAAGCAGGAGATTGGGAGAATGGTGCTCTTTTTTACTGATCAGCCTAGTTTGCTGGCTCCTAACATTCAGGTACGAAGTACGACCACAAAATTTTTAAGTTGTGCTACTGTAATAATTTGCTGAGATGTGTCACGAATAGATCCTACAATCCAGGCATGTCCCGCAAATTGTTATTGTTTTGTACTGTAAATGATTTGCTGAGACGTGTCAGGAATAGCTTACTGGATATGTTTGTTGCGGAAGTCTAATTTCTGGGGAATGAGGACCTGTTCCAACATGTAATATAAATTCGGACACCTTTAAAAAATCACAAGTTCTTTTTAAGTTACATGATAAAAGATTCTATAAAAAAACGCTGATTTTAAATTTTTTTCCCTTCAGAAGCCATGTACACACCATTACCTTTAGCAGATAAATATATCTGTTTTCGGTTGTTCCCCATCGTTACTAGTCTATCTACATGTTCTGATCTGTTGTCATTTAGAAATAGCTAATGCTTATTAAGCAGTATTCTGATACTTGTTCTGCATTTTCGGTAGATGGTCTTTTCAGCTTTGGCATTGGCCCAATCCGAGGTGATATGGTACTTCCAGCATATAGGAATTATGTCTTCGAAGTCAAGAGTTAGCAATCATGTGCTTCCAGTTGAAATTGTAAGTGGCTTATTCTATTTCTCCCTATAGAAATGCTTTATCTAGATTATAGAGATCGATCTCTTAGCAAACTTGGGGACTTCTAAGCACATCATATCGCAGTAACTTTGCTACTATTGAGTTCTAACGTGCTGTTTTTAGCTGGTATTTTTTATTCCTTCTCATACGCTTAATCCTCTTTTGTTTTCTTTCTTCTGTGCAAACATTGATTTCAGGATCCTACTGATCCAACTATAGGGTTTTTATTGGATGGGATGGATCATCTTTGCTGCCTAGTGCGCAAGTACATCCCAGGTCAATTACAATTTCGTGCTATGCAAATAGTGATTAATTTCATTTGGAAGTGTTTGACACTCATGTGCAGTTGTTTCTTCGTGAAATGCAGCGGTCAGATGTTATGCATTATCTTATCTATCATCCTGTGCTGGTAGAATTCGGTTTTTGCTGGGAACTCCTGGAATGGTTGCACTAGACCTGGATGCTAGCTTAAAAGGAAATCTTCAGAAGATTGTTCAGCATTTGGAAAAAATACCAAAACCACAGGGTGAAAATATATCGGCAATCACATGTGATTTAACGGTAAGAAATATTAGAAATCAGATATGAGTTAGTCTATTTGCAATTCAATTCAAAACCGAAAATTATTCAACTGGAAATTAATTGACCTCCTTGCCTTGCCCTTATTAGTAGCTTGCATCTTAATATTCATCCTACACCTTTTTTTATTTTATTTTTGTGCGACTTGTAACCTCATATTGGAATCTTCTATACAAGGAAAACGATTCATTTTTCCATTAGATGCACCTTCACAAAATTCAAATTTGTAAAAGATCTCTAAATTTGTACTTTTGTTGTTGATACTACATTTAGATCTTTTTTTTTTCTCGCAAAGTACTGCCTTTTGACTTTTGACCACCATCCTGCCAAAATTAAAGCCGTTCTGACTCCACCGACTTTGATCAAAACCTACTGACTTTGTTTTCTTCTCTTATTCAGATTTTATTATTCTCAGCTAAACTTTACTATATGATTTCCTCCATTGTTTGATTTCCTCGTCACTTCAGTACTTCAATTTGTGATTTTTGAAATTAGAGGTATTGAATTCGAAAAAATGCCTCAAAACAGTAGAGCATTTATTAGATCTTACATTTTTTTGATAAAATCCAAATATAGGAAAAAAATATTGAGCCTGTTGATCTATGTGAAAGATTAGTTTTATTAGGGTCTGATAACTTTGGTTTAGTATCCAACGTGTTTTTTTAGTGTAAAGGGTTTGTTATTACATTTTATAGAAGGTTACAAGCATCATATTTTTACATTTTACATTTTTACAATCACTTTTATCAGTTTCTCTGCCCTCCTTGTTCATTTTTGACAAGTTCTCTGTTGTCGTTGCTATCTCTGTCTACATATCGCGTTGTGATCCTCATTAGCTTTCTATCGACTGCATATATACAGTTATTAATATGGTTACCGGATTCGCTATGAATACGTCCTTACCGATTCGCTCTTCTAGAATGTGTTATATGTATTTTCAGTAAGCAACATGATAGAATTCACTTTTAACGATTCACGATTCGTAGGGTATCGACTATCGAGTGAATCCCGCAACCATGGTTATTATGATCTACACCATTCATTTGAATAATTGGGCCAGATTCTCTCGTGAAAAAACAAATATAACATCAGATCCTCTCATTAAAGAAACGAAATAAGAAAAAGAAAGAGTAAGCAAGACTAAGAATTTAAGGCCTAAAAGAAGAAGCTCGGGTTTCGTATAGTCATGCCTTCCACCTTATGCTACTTTGACTCGGCTTAAAGTGTCGGACTTGAAGCGGTGTCGGAGTGCCAGATACGGTGACTTCCGCAAAGTTTTCAAATCTTTGGTCTAGAATGAAGTGTTGTGTCGTATCGGACACTTCAAGCATCCGACACGTGACCAAAGTGAAGTTTCAGATTAACATAGCTTCCACCCACGGGACCATCAATTACCATCTTCACCCCAACCCATCACACCGCAGCTTGGCATAGCTCAGATCAACCCCACCTTACTACGAACTTTCCTACTTGTGAGTTTGTGACCCCTAGCCGCCTACTTTTGCAATTTACGGTGCCGGAAAATCGTTCTCTATAAACACTTTTCAGAACACTCCGTTACTTCATTGTCGGCACCAGAACCAAATGACTCCAGGAGATAGGCTAACCCTTTTGAAAATAATTATGAGTGGTGGTACCTTGAAATGGGTGTTAGTAGGCCAAGGCGGGAGGGGGGGGGGGTGATGGGGGGCCAAAGGTGACGTTCGGTATGGAGTAGGAGATAACCATGGAAATGGTGGTGGAGGATAATAACTTACAGGTCACAAACAAATGAAATGCTTTTCAAAGTGAGGAAGAGATGAAGGGGAAGAGGGAGAAAGATTAAGGGGTGAAAAGAATGGTAAAAATTAAAGAACAATCTTTAGATATATTGAGAGAGGATCGTGGTCCTTTATAAAATGGATGGTGCTGATTGTATAAACTCCATATATGCAGTTGGTATAAACTGATATGGATCCCGATGCGTATCTAATACTATATTTAGGTTGCTGCCTAAATTTGTAAGTTGTAAGTATCTTCAGAGATTTAACTGAAAAGAAGGCAGCAAATAAGTCAGAGAAAGATTGAGAAGAGAGAAGTCTTATCAAAAGTCTGAATGAATACAAATGATGATGCTAAAGCCTCGTATAACTACAAACTACTTCATAGTTCCTAACATATAAGTAGTGTGGCAATGCCGATGAGGAATGTTTGTTACAATATTCTAGTCCAATATTGAATACCTGTTGTCCTGAAATACTAGTTATTTTTGCTTAATAAATGAAGGAAAAAATTGGTGAGATGCAGATTGCGGTCCAAGAGCCCTAATGAATCAAATCAAAGTAGTATTAAAGGGATGAATTTTCGTTTATTTGATGTTCCTTTTTTTTTTTTTTTTCAATTGTTGTCTGTGTCTTAGTCCTGCATTTGCGTGTCATTTAGTCTATCTGCATACTGGTCTGTAACAGTAGATAAACTCATTAGTTTGAAATTGCCGTAGTTACTTTTTTATTTTTGGCAAAGTCCATAGCTACTTTATCTTCTTCTGATTAAGCTAATATTTTCTACAAATACTCAGGCGATAGTTTTTGATACTTTATAGCTAAATTGTCCAGATGTTAACTGAATTTGATTAATGGATTCCAAACTATCATATGACATATTGTCATTACAAGTAAACTAAATAAGGTCCATGTCGGCAACTGACTGTGACTCCCATTATTCATTCTTGAGATTACTGGTCCAACTTTTTCATTGACGATGATCTGTGGTGCATTTCCTGTCAGGATTTTCGTAAAGATTGGTTGTCTGTGTTAATGACTGTCACATCATCTCGATCTTCGATCAACATCAGACATCTTGAGAAAGCTACGGTTTCCACTGGCAAGGAAGGCTTATTAGTGGAGGGGAATGCTGCATATAACTGGTCAAGGTGGGTTGTCCAAGTTTATATGGCATGTTTCTTGCTATAATATAAAAATATTTCCAGTTGGGTGTTTGGTGAGTGTAACATTCATGATTGAATGATACAAGGGGAGCACAAATGCAACTCTGTCCTACTGTGAGTAAACATTATTGATTTCCAGTATGCAGTCCTGTTGCATGGGCTGTAATTTTCAACCTGTTTCAATGTGCATCTTTGAGAAACTTTCCATGTAGCAACAATGTACATCACTAGTTTATCCACAATACTATATAATGTGGATAAGCTTGATTTGCCAATTATTGCCAATATGCTACTAATATTAGGAAGGGCTTGATATATAATCCGTGTCTCAGTTCAAGAGGACAGCTACCTTGACGGCATCTTTGAGAAACATCCCATGTAGGAACTATGGAAGTCTTGCATCTTTTGTTTACCCTCTGTAAATACCCTCGAGAAGTTGGTCACCTCGTCAAGAATGTTATCTCTTGCAGTGGCTATTAAAAAAATAACTTGTCTTGAGTTATTGTTGATTTGTCTATGAAATTTTTATGTTGTGTTCGCTGTTGTTGGCGTTCTTCACTTGAAAAAAGTGTGCGCGCGGGGGGGGGGGGGATTTACTACATGAAAATTATCGTCACTTTCAGGGTGTTTAGCTTAATCGCTCGATAGAAATGTCTTTCAGCAAGACTCTAGTTAGGAGGTATCATTGAAAATATGCAGCTAATAGTGCCTGACAATTCAAAAGTTTAGAGGCTTTGCATTTGATTTGTAAGCCATTTGATATATCAATGTGTGCTGTTCTTCTGTTACACATTTCTTACATTGGGTTATATGGTTTTTTTATTGGTGTGAGTTTATATATATTATATCTGCTAGCAACTGCACAAGCAAGGACAAATCGAGGAATTTACCTATATATCTTCGGTGGTTGTTGATTTTGTATCCGATACAAAGGAGTGCTGTAAATTCTTATACTTTTTTATCCTGATGCGCAGGTGTGTTGATGAGATTGAATTGCAGCTGGTGAAACACGGCAGCCTCAAGAAACTTTACTTCTATCATCAGCATCTTACCTCGGTCAGTTATGATTTGATTATTCCAGGCAAAATTTGCAATCTGAGCCTTTTTACTGGAATACTTAATACTATCATCAAAGAGTTCTTGATTTTTCTCCGCTCCTTTTATGAATGTTGCTAATGTGAAATATCGTTCACTTCTAGTCCACCCAAACAGCGAGAGTTAGGCTGGTCCCATTACTAGGTGCAAGAGAGAAGGGAACTTAATGAATCAATGACATCAAAAGGCATTAAATTCACACATAGTGTAATAACAACAATAACATCAGAGCCTTAGTCCCAAAATGATTCGGAATCGGCGTAATGGAGGGACTGCATGGAATCATCCTGAGATTGTCTTATTATGAATGAGGGTTTGATGAGCTTGCTGCCTTGCTGGCTTGTTGTTCTTCTCTAGGGGTGTCTGTCTCTGAATGAGAATGTTGAAGTGTGAAAGGCATATACTTCAGGCCGTCAGGGTTCTTTAGCATTAAAGCTGTTGCAATTAGTTGACACGATTAGCTCAGGCATGAAAACATTCGATTTGTTTCCTCATCCCTAGAAATCGTGATTATTCTAGTTTTTGGACTTTCTTTACCTTCTGTCCTCTGCAGCCACCTGCCCGAGTCCCTGCCATGATCAGGAGTTCAGGACTGATCCGGGTGCGGGGTGGGAAAGCCTACAACTGGGTCTTCTCGAAATGGAAGTTGTAGGTGTTAATCAGATATGTTGAATCACGCCCACTTTCAGTTAAATTAGTTTACCGTTGGAACAGGTTTTCAGAAATACCATGTTTGGTCCTGAAGGACGTCCTCAGCATTGTTGTGCATGGTTAGGAGTTGCAAGCAGTTTTCCAGAGTGTGCTTCTCACATTGTTCCGGAAGAGGTATCATACTAAATGCAAACTTTATATATCTAATTGTATCGAACCAAGATTTTTCTGAACCTCCTCTTTATCACCCACAATTAAAGTAGGATCTTTCTTTCGGTGCTCCAGTTGTGGAACACTGGAACCCCATAACTAGGAACAGAGATAGACAACTTCTCTCATTAATTTTTTGGTACAGGTCACGAAAGTTGGAAGGGATGCAGTTCTGTATGTGGAGTCTCTCATTGAGTCTATCATGGGTGGGCTGGAAGGTTTAATCAATATTCTTGACTCTGAAGGAGGATTTGGTTCTTTAGAGATGCAGGTCGGTAAAGGATTGTGATTTTTAATTCATGTTGGTGCTGAAAAGTTCTTGATCAATAATCTGTGATGCATGCAGCTTCTTCCAGAACAAGCAGCTATCTACCTAAATACTTCATCAAGGCATTCAAATTTGTCATCCAAATCCCCTAGAGGATTACCCGGAATGCCTGGCCAAGAGAGCTATCCTGAAAATAATAGTTCTGTTAAAATGTAAGGATTTTTACATGTCCGATTCATTATGCATGACAGCACAAGTGCCCAACAATACTATCTCAATTTTTTCTGTGTCAGGTTAGAAGCTGCCATGCAGAGGTTGACAAATCTTTGCTCGGTGTTAAATGATATGGAACCAATTTGCGTTTTGAACCATGTTTTTGTTTTAAGAGAGGTGTGCATCTTCTTTCTACTTTTGTTATTGTTGCTCATACCGTGATACAATTACATCATTTTGGGACTAAGGCTTTATTGCTACTAAAACAAAGGAAAACAACTTAGTAAATGTCCTACAATAAGATGAGACAGATGAGACAAGGTCTCATTATTTCAGGATGAGCTTCTAAAGCTCTGCTAACTTACTCCTAAACCTTAAAAGCTCGCAACATCTTGCCTTACTGTAGTATGTTCTTAAACAGAACATCTGTTTTTTTTTTTTTTTTTTTGTTGTGTTGGGAAAGGGAGAATTCATCTTATTGGGCTTTTGTCGCACATTTACACGTGACGAATTCCACTGTCTGTTGAAGCAATCTAAAGTAAGTCATGTTGTCTCTGGCTTAAGATTTGGTAACAATTCTCTTTTTTTCTTCTTTTAATCGCATGCTTTTGGGTAGAATGATGTCTTCCAGGAAGTAGATTTTTGTCCTTTGTTTTGTTTTAGAGAGGGTCTAGAAGATCCTAAAGCTGGAACAAAGGTGTTTTATCCATGAATGGGCTGACCTTTGCTTTGAGCTGTGGTTCCCTTCACGTGTTGTTTTGGATAGTTTCATGTGGTTGGCTAGAGGGTTTGAAAGGGCTTTGAGGAAATTTCTACAGTTTGGAAAAGTAGAATAATTATTGAGTTTCATGCAATTGTGGTGTTGGGTCCTGAGCTTTGAGATGATGATGCTATGGGAATGGGAAAATCACATGCTCTTCATCAACAATATGGTTGGATGACTTGTTTGCTAATTTGTAGAAAGTGTTTCATTTGTTTTGCTCTATTAAAGAAAAGATAAGGTGAGTCGCTAAGTTTGCTTTGATATGTGATATGAAGTCTTCATTTCCATTTCACAACCCAAAGGGTTCTTGGTGGTTTATTTAATTGGTTTTGACTATTTGCCTCTTGCACTCTGAGAGTTAAGATCTCAACAGTTTAAAATATCATTGGTCACTTGTTAGTTAATTCAAGCTTTTGATAGATCTCTTGGGTTGGAAATTAGACAATTAGGTTCCCTTGTCTCCCTCCCTTACAAAACTACGTATGGAGTTCGCTAGAGTTTTGTGGAAAGTTCAGCAGTGATACTGATGGCAACTTTCAAGCTTTATTTGAATGTCAAACTTAATATCATTCGTAATTCTCCTGGTATTTAAAGGTAGGAAGTTCATCTTCTCTTAAATGTGGAGAATCTACTCTTCAATATTACTCCCTCCATCGCACTTTTAGTGTCCTACTTTCCTTTTTGGGAAGGATTAAGAAATAGGGTAGAATTACTACACTGTCCCTTTAATTAAGAACAAGAGGGACAATATCATTTTGATAGAGTGAGTGGTAGTTAAAAAGTTGGGGGTAATAGTGGTAGTTCCTAATTTTTCATACTAAATTTAGAAAGGGGACAATAAAAGTGGGATAAATTTTGGAGAAAAGGGGACAATAAAAGTGAGATGGAGGGAGTAATATAATAAATATATCTGGCATGAGCCCTTTCCAGTATCCTGATATACTTCTATTGAAGAATTTAGAAAATTGGACTCACTAAAATCTTAGAAGCAGAAGGGATGTGATGTGGCCAATTAGCTGCAAGGTTTCAATGTCCCCTGGCAATGCTTTTGCGGGAACCTCACTGAGTCTTGGTTATAGGCACTCTAAATTTAGCCGTGCATCAGTTAATGTTTTTATCAATGCAGTACATGAGAGAATGCATCCTTGGGAACTTCAGAAGGAGACTCCTTTCAGTTCTTAAAACAGATAATGACCTTCAGCGTCCGTCTGTTCTTGAATCTCTGGTTCGTAGACAAATGAGTATAATACATCTTGCAGAACAACATGTCAGCATGGATTTAACGCAGGGTATCCGGGAAGTTCTACTAGCAGAAGTCTTTGCGGGACCAATCTCTTCTCTTCACCTTTTTGAAAAGCCTGCCAATCTAAATACAGGATTAGCCACCGAAACTATTTGCAATTGGTACCTAGATCACATCGTGAAGGATGTATCTGGGGCAGGTGTCCTGTATGTGCCAGCTCACAATTGCTTTAGGAGCACAAGACCCACAGGTGGTTACTTTGCAGAGTCTGTGACCGACATGAAAGAACTACAAGCTTTTGTTCATCTATTTGGAAGTTATGGAGTTGACAGGTTGGAAAGGATGATAAAAGAGCACATTGCGGCACTATTAAACTGCATTGGCACATCATTACGGTCAAATCGTGATGCATTAGAGGCCATGGCAGGAACCTTGAACTCTGGTGATCGTATAGAAGCAGATGCTTATATTAAGCAGATTGTAGACTTGGATACAGTGGTTGAATTTTGTATTCAAGCAGGGCATGCCTTGGCTTTCTATCGGCTTATTTCAGAAGCAGCTGGTGATGTTCTCAAGGAAGATGCACCTTTAATTTATTCTTTGCTTGAAGGAATCGTACAGCATTTACCTAAAGAAGTCCCGGAAAAAAAGGATATCAGCAGGATGAAGGAAGTGGCGAATGGCGTTGGTGTTGGTGTTGCGAATGATCATGATTCACAATTTGTTAGATCCATAATGGAAGATGTAGGTGTAGCAAATGACGCCTCGTGGAACTGGCTGCCGTACTTGTTATCTGCTTTCATGTCATCAAGCATATGGAGTACAACGGCATTTAATGTTGATACAGGTGGTTTCAACAATAATATTCATTGCCTAGCAAGGTATAATCTGAAACAGTGCACTGGTTACTTCTGTGTAGATTTTTAATGACGCTGTTGTGATGATACTTGTCTCGTTGCCTTGTTCTGTCTTATTAATGGGCGTTTGAAACATTTCTATTTGATATCGTTTAATATGGGGAAAAGCATTTTCCGAGCAAATTTCCTAATTTCAGATATGGATGGGAATAAAAAGGGGGAATGAGGAAGAATGAAATTCCTCAAAGACGACCGATATTTTCATTATTACAGACTCTGGAGTATTGAATGTTTAAAGTATTTGTGTTTTGACCTTGTTGAAAGTGAGTGACCAAGTTTTCCTACTCTTTCTCTGCTTTGTCTTTCTTCTGTACAGCTAAATCATGGGATTTATTTGAACAAATGGCTCACTAAAGTGACTGCGCTGCTTTCTATCGTGAAGCACCAGCCATTCTATGTTTTCAATGCAAATTTCATCTTGGGTCAGTTGGAAACAGTCTCTTTGTGTTGCTTACACAAGGGTAAGACTGCGTACATCCAACCCCCCTTACCCCGCAATTTACGGGAGTCATTGAGGCACTGGGGTAACGGGTAATGCTGCTGTTGTTATTTTCTGTTAAATCAAAAGAAGCCATTGTTTTCTCCTTTCCTCAGCACGAATTATTGTCCTTGAAGGCAGTGAATCAATGCTATTTCGTTTTGCAACAGATTTGTCACATCAGAAGTTTAGTTTATAGTTTGGCAGATAATTAACTATTTGCAAGTTGGAAAAATGCAACTATCTCTTGGACACAATTTTCATTAAAAAAGAATCACATTTCCTGTCCCATTTTTTCTGTAGCTCTTTTACTCTGAAATACAATTTCTTTAAAGCTAATAAAGTCTATTTTTCATCTGAATCCCTTGTTCAATTCTTGAATATCCTGTGAACAATTCCCTCTTGTAATTCCCTTCTGGAGTAGCCCCTGAGTGAGCTGTATTAATTTTTTCTGGTTCAAATTTCAGCTTTCTCACTGTAAAAGTCTAAACTTAATCCACCTTATCTGCAGATGCATAAATGCAGTGATTGCTGGAAATGAATATGTCAGAATGGAAAAGGAAAATCAAGTGGCTAATGGCCATGTTGATGAGACTTTGGAGAGTCAAATGCAGAACTCTTTAACAGCTGAAGCAAGTACTAAGGCTACTTTACTGCTCTTTGTAAAAATGTCAACTGGACTGATCCTGGACTGCTGGCATGAAACTAACAGGTAATGTTTATATCCTTGAAAGTCTGGTTTACATACCAGACATACCCCTTTAAGTGTCAATGGACCAATCTATGTATTTGTTTTGGAACGTATCTGAGAGCTATAATTTACTGATCGTTCAATTTAGGGCATATCCCCATGCTGCACAAACTGTGAAGCCTTAAGGGTATTAATTTTATGTAAGATTGTGTTTTTGAACTTAAACCGTGGTACAGTAGTCAGTAGGATACATTTTGGTGAAGGGGTAAGAAGCCATACCTTCATTATTTTTGCGTTGATAACGCTAAATAGTTTTGGTTTATGTCAACTTGACGTTATAAAATTACAAGGCTACTAGGTTGTTGAATTTAGCTGATTATAGGTACAGCAAATGGGTGTAGATCTTCCATTCCATCTGTGCCCCATCTTGTATCTTGCTTCATTGTATTTTGTACACAAGATCATTTGATAGTTAAGCACTAAAAATTGGCGAGGTCACCAAGGTGTCAAAATCCCAATGAAATACACAATGGTATACTACCACAGAGAATACAGGCTCATAACCCAATACCTGACCTTACCCAGAAACGGGCAAATTCATTTTCGAACTAAGATAGGAAGTGCTTGAAACCAAGTCACATCTTCTGGACATGAACCATCTGGAATGCTTAGCTGTTGACAGTTACTCTGCGAACTTCCTTCTTGATCTCAGTTTCGCTTGTATTTTAAAGATCCCAGATTATATATGGGGACTCTTCTTTGAAACTGTCACTCTTGTATCTCAATTTCGCTTGTATGTTGGACTGTCTCATCCCATGCTTTGTGAACAGATGATAATTATTGGCTCTTGTATTGTTTCTTGTTCAGGTCTGATCTAGCGCCTCAACTAATCTTCATGGACCAGCTGTGTGAAATATCTCCTTATCTTCCCAGAAGCGCATTGGAGGACTGTATTCCATATTCTATCATCCGGTCGCTATATAGTCAATACTATGGGAGCTCTCCGGCAATCCCGCTTGCTCTACGGAATATGTCACCTCGCAGCTCACCCGGAGTGTCTCTAATGCATGGTTCTCCAGCACTGAGACAGGTTCGAGGTGAGATGGCTCAATCTTCAGGCCCTGGTCGAGATAATTCGTATGATGCTGAATCGGGAAGTGCACAGCTCAATGATAAAAGATATCGGAATCTCCGAGGTTCTGGTCCATTAGAGTACACCTCAAGTCGGAAGGTCAAATTTAGCGAAGGATCGGCATCTGGAAGCACGGGACCCAGTCCTCTTCCAAGATTTGCTGTATCAAGATCCGGTCCAATATCATACAAGTAGGAATGTTAGAGTTGTCTGGCTAGGTGTGTTAGAGTTCTTCAATCTGAGTATTGGTGTGTAAATGTGTAATGAACGAAAAAATCAAGAAATTAAGCTTAAATCAAACTATCAGTTTCGAAATGTGGTATGAGTCTAGTACATTAATAATCACACCCTAAGACACGCATTTGTAATATCTGGTTAGTGTTGGACGATCTTCCTCTTACGCTTTTTTTTACAACTAAGGAAAGAATAGCTTACAGTGCCCTTCGGGTTTAAAGCGAGCTATTCTAATAACTAACACTAGAATCCAAAAAACAAGCTAGTGCTACCAAGTCTAAACTAAATATTACAACATACTTCGTATAATATAACATAATAGAACAAAGAAACCCAACTTTTTGGTGAAACAGTACAAATGGTGATAGAACACCATCGGGTATCAAAAGTATGTTGCTGATGAACGGCAACTTGGGCATCAGCATTCTCTTCCAAATCCTCAGCAATACAAACAATTCCCACGAGCCATTGAGAGGATTGGGTTGTCGAGAGATAAGAACAAGGCGCGACCAAAAACTCCAGAAATTCCGCAAGTAGAAGAGAAGGAATAAAGAAGTCCCCTCGACCAAATCCCAGACCATCGACGCCACAAGAAAGCCATTGTAGGGTGCGACCAACATCATAACCTAGATAAGCATTATCACTTTACTATTTTTTTTTGGACAGCTGTAAAGAGACGCAACTACATAATGTATTGGCTTTTTAGGCCATAGTTACATCCAGAATAAAACAGCATAAATATAAACATTAAGCCTACTAAAACTAGCGTCACTATATGAACCTTGCTACAAGTGGTATTATCAGCATGTTGGTGGAAGAGAGTACATCGGCCGCGAGCAACATCATCCAATTCATCAGTGATACTAACAATCATAGGCCAACGAACCGGATCAGGTGCACTTACGCCACAAGTGCGTAGAAAGAAAAGGGGAAGAGCGAGCCGAACAAGCTTGCCTTCAGCGGAGAAAAATCTCCTACACCGTGGTGATCGATTCCTACAGTTAAAAGGCCAAGCCAAGAAGCCGAGTAATCTAATAAGAAAGGACAAAAAGCTCCCCCCAACCAAAGACCTCGAAGGAGCATTGACAATAGAACCAACATAGACGAAGGTCATAACCCTAAGTAATGACGCCTTTGAGAGGCCCTTATTCCATAGAAAGTAATAGATTGATATTATTCGTAATAAAATGCTGAAAATTACCCTAAGAGTCCGCATTGAATTTGTTGGAGAACCACCACATCCAATCCACCCAACACCACAAACCAACCGTCACCCAAACAATCCAAGCCAACACAACTACACATATTAATATACATCAACCAACTATTGTCCCAAACAACCGAGAATACAACCTTCAAAACCTAGACTGAATCAAAGTAGTGACCGTCCTGCACAACCAACCCCCCAGCCCCACCATACGAGACACTAAAACCGACCAAACAAAGACAGTCGCAGCAAACCACAACTCGTCCCCGGACAAACCGATGAAGCCAAAAAATGCCACACAAGACCACAACAACGACATGCAACAAGAAAACAACCCCTAAGACAAACATGCACAGACCAACCGGTGGGGGTGGGGCGAGGGGAGGGGGAAACACAGAACGAGAACATGCAAAGTCACCATGGGGAAGACCGACCCATAGCATACAAAGAAACACCTTCAATCTTCCGACAAAGAAGACTTACCATAAGAGGTGGGGGAAGGGGCGAGGGGAAGGGGAACACCTCCTAGGAAAAGACCCCTAGACGGTGGCACCATGGGCTACAACAGCGACGGAGGAGCAAGAAATAGCGGCGACTAGAAACTATTGTTGGTCACCATTGGTAGTGATATTGCAGTCGGTCTTTTGCAGAGTTGGTCAATATCGATTCATCTAGTGGGTCGACATTTACAGGAGTCCTTGTATTGACGACTCCACCATCAACAACCACGACGTAGGGACCACATTTCGGAAAGGGACAAAAATTTAATTTTTTAGTATGTTAGTGAGGGTTCGCCGGAGACGGGCTAAGGCGTAGCCGCATCTCCGGCGAAAGGATCGAAGTAGGGGGGAGGTGGGTGGGTGGGTGGGTGGCGACTGCGATGGAGCACGGGATTAGTTTTTTTTTTGGGTATTTTTTTGGAGAGATTTGTTAGAGAGGAAAACCAATACGAGGAAAAGGACACTACCCCCTGTGAACTCCTAAAGACCATCATTTTCTTATAAAGACTTAAAAAGACACATTAACACTAGAAAAATAGAAACTCATTGGCTTGACTGAGCCCAACCCACTTTTTTAAGAGGCTTGGACCTTTTATTATGGGCCATAAAAGTCCACAGGCTATCCCAAACAAGCCCAATGTACTTTTGGGTCGGGTTTAGGCCAAGTGTTTGGCCCAACCTGACCACATTTATTACTAAAGGGATATTTTTTCTAATAAAAGTTGTTAAACTAGCGTTAAAGTTATCGGAATTACTTTTTTCACATCCAACTGTTATTAAAAGAAAAACATTTCAAGCCATTTCCCGCACCCACGTCAGCATGCCAATGAGTTAATACAGTGGACCCCACGTATACCCCACCATTAAATACATGAATTATTTGCAAAATGAAGACTTTTAAATGGATTATTACTAACTTTTACTAATCATATATCCATATTTCCTTTACACAATTTTTATACATTTATGTTTTATACGACAAAATTTTTATTTGATTTCGATGTAATTTTCTCGGTTATATTTTAAATCTAATATCGATATGCTATAGAATTGATGATGGTTGATTTCAATAACCCTTTTTATGAAGTTATGTGGATAATACACTTACAGAAGTACAGTTTCACGATATCGTTATGTGGATAATACACTTACAGAAGTACAGTTTCACGATATCTATAATAAATACAAAAGGGAGTACAATTTTTACAAACGTTTACCATTATATTTACAAAATTACAAAATTACACTAACTTAAACAAAAAATAAATTTATCAAAAACGAAAAAAGAGACGTAAAGAGAAAAAAATTAAATAAACCATCACAAAAACGTGGTTGACACCTAATATCGCGATTGACATGTAATAACGCGAATGAAAAAAGGCATAATAATTATTAAATAAAGTCTCTCAATTTTATGAAGTGCAAATATCATTGAGACGTGGCTTGGAAAAGTAAATAAGGCAACGTAAATAATTTGCTTCTGCTCAATTACGGAAGGTGGCATAATCTAAGGCATATATTAAAAAAAGGCATAATAATTATTAAATAAAGTCTCAAGTTTATGAAGTGCAAATATCATTGAGACGGGAAAGTAAATAGGGCAACATAAATAATTTGCTTCCGTTTCCTTACGGAAGGTGGCATAATCTAAAGCATATATTCAAAAAAGGCATGCAATTTATTAAATAAAGTCTCTCAAATTTATGAAGTGCAAATATCATTGAGACGTGGCTTGGAAAAGTAAATCGGGCGACGTAAATAATTTGCTTCCGTTCAATTACGGAAGGTGGCATAATCTAAGCCATATATTAAAAAAAGGCATAATAATTATTAAATAAAGTCTCTCAAATTTATGAAGTACAAATATCATTGAGACGTGGCATGGAAAAGTAAATAGGGCAACGTAAATAATTTGCTTCCGTTCAATTATGGAAGGTGGCATAATCTAAGGCTTAATTTAATATGTATTTACGTTGCATATATTTATTAAATAAAGTCTCTCAGATTTATGAAGTAGCAAATCATCATTGAGACTGGCTTGGAGAAGTAAATAGGGCAATGACATTAATTTGCCTCCGTTCCCTTGCGGAAGGTGGCATAATCAATGGCTACCATCTATTATCCTCTTCAACAAGCAATTCTTCATTGGGATAATCAATTCTTCATTGGCCCAGTTCCCAATAATAATCATACTAAATCCGACTTCTATTTGGGCCGAAAATTAGATGTCCAATTCTGAACCAGTAAGGTCCATTGGTTGAACAGTTTCAAGATCAACAGTTAAACAACTGCAGAAGTACATGGGTAATACCATTATAATGACAACTGCAGAAGTACATGGGTAATACCATTAAGGTCCCATTATGTTCAGCAGTTATAATGACAACTGCTATTCTGGCTCCTTATAAAGCCCAGTTGATGCAAAGGCTAATACCACACAATCAATCAATTTCCCAGCAAAAAAACGATTCCAAATGGCACCAAATCATAGAATACCAATTTCTTCAATCGATAACAACACTCGCAGAACCGAACAAATAACAGTAAGAATTATGAGAATGTGGTGCAAGAAGACGGATAATGAGCCAAAGGAATTGCTAGGGGCGGAACTAATACTCATTGATGAAAATGTAAGTAAACAAATTCTTTGTTATCCACTTAAATTCTGCCAAATATGTAAATAAATTCAGTATAATTCATACTACCTTTTTTTGTCACTAGGAGGATACTATTCAAGCATCAATTAAAAAAAGCTTGATAAAAGTTTTCTTGGAAAAGTTACATGAAGGTGAGGCATACATCATAAAAAAAAATTCAGCACGTCATCAAATAGATGTGGATACGATATGGCAACATTCCACAAGTTCAAAATATGGTACCGATTATTACATCATCAATACCGAGGGTCATTTATTTCTTTGCTACTTTCGATGAGATATTTAAAGGAACAGTTCCTGCCCGTCTGTATATTGGTGAGTTTCTAACAATTTATTTACGCTAAATTTCAACATTAAATAATAGGATAATCAGTCATATGTTATGTCCAGATGTTGTGGGAAAACTTGCACATGTATATCCTATCAAAACAAGGGATGATAAGAAAAGGAGGACAATTGTGCTAGAAAACACCGAGTAAGTTATATAAAAACTGTAACCAATTAATTGACTTTTATGCAAAGTATTTTTATGCAAGTCTAAAGAAATAAAATGATGTTTGCTATGAAGGCACCAAACCATATGTTGCACTATTTTTGGAGATTATGTGGATCAAATATCAGCAATTGAAGCAGAATTCCAAAATCAAAGGAAACCTATTTTGCTACTTATGCATGTGAAGGTTTCAGTTTATGAAGGTAATATATATCATATGAAATGAAATAAATTATATATACATCAAAGCAAATGATAGGCAACTAACCAAAAACTCACTTTAAAAATTTTGAAGGAGAGATAAGCTTAACAACAACTTGGGGGGCTACAAAGGTGTTGGTCAACCTGGATATCAGCCGAGTCCATGAATTCAATAACAAGTAATAGAACATTTTTCCCTATTTAAATAAATAAATGTTACAAATACAACATTCAAATTTAAGATACATTTTAATTTCATTTATTGGTGGTGTTTTGCAAGTAGTACTGGAAATGACGACAATGATGACAACTCATTTCATCCACAAATTTTGGCAAGTGCAAACATCAAGTCATTGGAGGAAATTGAAAAGATAACAGAACCAGGATCTTATGTTGTCAAGGCCTACTTTGAGGAACTTGATACATCTTACTCTTGGTTTTACAACTCATGCAAAGATTGTAAATCAAAGGTCAAACAAAATGATGATGGATTATGGTATTGTGACAAAGACAAAACAAATGAACAACCTTGCGAATTTAAAGGCATTGGTATGAAGTCCGCAATCCCAAGGTACATCAATCACATAACTATTACACGATCTCTCTCATATTAAGTAGTACATTTACAAAGTTGTGTATTTTTACAGATTCCAAGTGAAATTTTACGCTACATACAAAGGAGTCAACTTATCTGAATTTATCATATGGGATGACCTCATGCATGAGTTACTTGGATAAACAGCCCAAGAAATACTTGATGACGATGAGGTAATTATTTAACTGAAAATGTTTCCAAATTTTGAACTTACCTTTTTCTTTTACTTTTATTCACTCTTACTTTATGCATGTTTTCAGATGTATAATTGCACACTACCACCATATTTCCGTACATTTATCGAGAAAGAGTTCATTGTCAAGATTAGAGTCACAAAATTGTACAACATAGAGCAGAAATCAACAACCTATGGTGTAATAAATCTTTCCAGTGATGCAAGAACAATAACAAAGTGGGAAGAAATGCATGATGATTCCACAAAGGTACAATAAGGCTAACATATCTAAACTTGGCTAACTTTTTCCGACTACAAATTAATACTACTCAGCTTAACAACTTTGTTATATCAACAACAGGAAAAATCAGTGCAACTATCAATATCAAGTGGAACAACCAGCAAAACAGACTCAATTATGGTAGTGATTAGTGTTTCATTATTTTCTTAAACAATTTGGCTATTATTATTTCAATTATTTTTCATTTTCAAGGTTGTAAATGCAGGACAAAATGAGAGAGATTATGGAAGATGGTACTTCACCAAATTCAGAAGAGGACACTCCAAACAAACCTGAAATAGCTGAAATTTCTGACAAGTCTTCTGCAACAAAAAAGGAATTGGTCAGGATTGGGAAGCAAAAGATGGACTTTTAAGAAGAAAATTTCGAACAATTTATTAGTACTTCCTTTATGAGACAATGTTCTTTTTTTCAGTTTCGTTTGGATATTTGGGTTTTAGACTATTTTATGTTTTTGGATGTTTGTTTGCAAATGAACTAATATTTACTATGTGAATCTACCTTGAATGTATCAACCTTTTTTATGGAACTGAAATGCAGGTCATTAGCTCAACAAAATCAAACTAAGGGACTACAAGTGTGGCAGAAGCAATTCAACAGTAGAGACAGTAGAGTTTTATCATAGATAAACAGTTGTATTATAGTATATAGTCAAATAGTTTAGATACATCAATTGGAACATAATGTAAATGAAGGATCTTAGATACGTTTATAATACTATCACATTGGTTGCTACTTATGTCCAATTTCAACGAAAAGCAATCTCAAGAAAACTACTTATGCAAAAGCAATACGAAGAAAACAAATACTTCACTACCGAAGAAAAAAATTTATTTTAAGCAGTCCATGATTAAGTTATGAAAATGATGCTGTGATTTGGATCCCATGAGATACATAAAAAATAATCAATTCTAAGTCAAGCAAATTACTAAATTTTGATATTAACTAACAAAATTAAACATAAAGAAACCATGAGTCCACAAAAAGGCATGAAATCCACAAATTTTATGTAATGTAAAAAAACGAAACCCGAATTAAACAGGCATTTTAATTCAAGTGTTATTATGAAATCAATGATACACTAAAGAAGAATGAAAGTAAGCAGTAGCTTCATTTTGATCACCAAAATAAAATACGATTTGCAAGTAGATAAATGATATGATTGACCAATATTAATCTTGAATATGACCGATTTATATTAGCCCAACAGGAAGGTTATGCTGTTAGTAATTTGGTAAAAATAAAAAGTAGATAACCAATTTAAGGGGCAATTAGAGAGAACGTTTTAAGTAAGCAGTTTACGTTTATTTGCAAGTAACCAATTAAAAGTAGTGGAGCAAGAAAGCAGTTAAATATAGTGGTTGCTCATACTTTATAACACTGCAGCAAGTACAATACACAATTTAAAAAACTCTAACTAAAATATACAAATTCTAAAATCATAAATAAACATTCAAATTGTGGATCTATTTAAATCTAAGTTGCATTATTTTATGGTTAATTTAAGGATTTCTCTTTGCAATGGATAAACAGTCATCTTCAACTTCAAAAACAAGGGAAAACAAGAGAAAACAGAATGGCCGCCAACAAGAAAACGGTATGTGCTTTACTTAACTTATGTTTGGATCCAATTGCTGTCAAATTATAATACATGCTTCTCCACCAACCCTATCCTGTGAATATGAAAAGATTGATTAAAAACGCTTACTAAGGAAATCTTGACAAACAAAAATGTGAATAAGATAACAAATTTAACAAATTACTTAACTTTGAGTTTCGAACTGCTTTCATTGCCTGCATAAGGATGGGATTGAAATTAGTTCAAAGAATTAACCGCTTAGATGAATGATATGATATAATTTGGACGATAAATTTAAAGGTAGTCAATTATGGACAAAAACAGCATCGTTACACAATTGGTTGCAACACAATACCAAATATGACATGCTTTTTGAGTGATTAATTCTGGTTAGAAGAGTATAGTCAAGTCGGGTCGGGTCATGTCAGGCCCATATGGGTCGGGTCATGTCCGGCCCATATGGGTCGGGTCATGTCCGGCCCATATGGGTCGGGTCATGTCAGGCCCATATGGGACGGGTCATGTCCTTATGATTCGGATCATGCCCATATGGGTCGGGTCATGTCCTTATGGGTCGGGTAAATGGTTTTTACGTTTCAATAAATGCAAATTTCTAGATCTGGGTTTTTATTGTTATCACGATGATTTTTTTATTACAACTAATTAATTAATTTAATGATGAAAACAATAGTTTACAACTTTAATCCGAATTTCTATATTATTTTAAATTCTCAATAAATCATAACATAAAATCAGTCATTGATAACATTGTTTTAAAATCTCATTTTCTATAATATTTTTTATTTTATGAAATAAAATCCGAATCAAATGATGAAAAACTTGAATAAATCATATTATTTAGGATGAACCATATCTTAATAATGAAATACCAAATATATAAATCTAATATGGCAAATGGAGTATCAGTAAACAAGGTCGAGAACAACAAATACTCAATATATAAATCTTAATCATGAAATACGTTATTAATGTCGGAAATTTTTTGCACGGGTCAACAAATTATTTTCTTCTCAAATTAATTTCGGAAATAAAAAATTACTGTCGGAAATTTGCAGAAATCGTTACCCTAAATTAATGGGACAAATTTAAACTACATGCATGTAATTAAACTCGAAAAAAAATGAGATTTTATTACCTACATAGCCTTTCACATCTTCAATCACAACTTTACATAACAATGGCGACCGGATCTTCATTTCCTCGACGAGCAAGTACTAATTTCTTCTCAAATTAATGAAAGTATGTTATATGGATACGTATGTTATAGAATAGGAGAAAGCGGATTTAGGTTGTAGAAGAGGAGGCGGCGGATTTAGGGTTAGGATATGAGGCGGCTGATTTAGGGTTAGGATATATGGCGGCGGATTTAGGGTTAGTATTACCGGCGGTGGATTTAGGGTTATTTTTACTGGCTGCTGATTTAGAGAGAGAGAGGGTGTTGTAGAGAGAGGGAGGAGATGAATGAAAATGAATGAAATTAGGGTTTAAAGCTACTTTTATAGGCGAGAAAATGAACTGAGGTGATCTTTGGGCCGGATTAGTCATTAGGCTGTATTAGTCATTTGGGTCGGATTAGGGTTTAGGGCTGATCTTTGGTCGTTTGGGTATTGTTTGGTTGGGCTTTAGGCTAGGTAAATATGGAGTTGTAAATCAGAGAATTTTGATATGGTTGGTGGATAGTTGGCCCATTTCTATTTATAGGGGCACATTTTTTTATAGAATCGTTTTAGATTAAGACGGAGTTATACTATGAGACGATCATTTTTTCTAAACTATTATATATTTAATATTAATAAATTAGTATTTTTTTGAACATGATGTGAGCGTCTCACACAATATCTATGGTAAATTAGTAAAAAAAAAAAAAGAACAATAACATGTATATATAAATATGAATTTTGGTAAGGACGTATATGAGATTATTTTTATATCTTTTCTAGGAATAACGACGTAAATCAAGTCTTATCACAATTGATTCATAATTTCAAGTATGAGATAGATAATTTTTTAATTATTAATTTGAAAGATTTACATTAAATCAAATCTTACCATATTTTTATGTGTAGTTGAATCAAGGCAACAAAGAAGACAAATGAATGGTGAAAGACATGAACATCCAATGTTGAATTCCCGTTCTCCACTCTCAGACATTACACACGGTATTTTGCTTTCTCATACTTCTACCAATTAATGTATTGTGTATTATAAAGTTACATAAAAATATGTCAACACCTCACACTTGTGCTTAAATTATTTTCCAACATGTTACTCTAAATTGTTTCTATTTTTCAGGATCCCGAGTTTCAAGTCATGTAAATAGCAGAAGCGCCCATGCACAAAACTCCATGTCATTATCATCATTAATGTAACTAACGACCTCACGTCATCGCCTCCATATTCTCCTTATTGTACTCCTAACCAATCGCGGGGAAAAGCGGCGAGAGAGAAACGAAAATTGTCATCTACTAAAAAACGTTCCAATGGGGCTTCTAATGTTGCTCCTCAATTTACTATTGGTACAAACCCACTTTTCTCCCCCATTACACACACACACTCACATATATATATATTACATATAAGTGAGTGTGTGTGCGTGTAACATTAGGTTACATATATTATTGATAATCGTTTAACTTAACATGATGTAGGAGGTACGTGTAATCCATCTAACGTGGTTGAGCGATTGGTAAGAGATTTGTGTGCACAATTTGGGGAGTCTTACAAAGAAGTTACTCCTTCTCTACATACAAACGACCAAAGACTTAGTGGTCGTGCAATACTCTCATCCAATTCACGTGGAGAAAGCTCCCGTACTCGCGAAAATGCTTTCGTTGCGCCGATTGACAATGGTTAGTATACTTACAATAAGTTATTTTGTTCTTTCCGTAAATAATCAACGATTTACAGCTTTATTACTTATTTTAATTTTTAAAAATAAAAATAGATTATATTTTTTTGTCCAGAATGGGAGGGATATTGGAGATCCAGATTATGAATGTGAGAAATGTCATGCTCAAATGTCGTTTGAGGAGAGAATAGGAAAAGGTCGTGGTACAAGACGACCTCATTTTTCACTATGTTGTTCAGATGGCAAAGTTGTGTTGCCGTATTTAGATCAACCGCCTGAAATTCTGAAGTCTCTCTTAAGTCGAAAACATCATCTAAGCAAGCATTTCATGGAAAATATCAGATCTTACAATTCGATGTTTTCATTTACTTCTATGGGTGGGAAGATTGACCGTTCTATCAATCAAGAAAGAGGTCCTTACACGTTTCGAATGGGAGGACAAAATGTTCATCGAATTGGAAGTTTATTGCCGTCGGCACAAGCAACCCCAAAGTTTTGTCAATTGTATATATATGACACAGAGGATTAAATACGTAATCGTAAAAACGCCATCAGTTAAGTTAATCTTTTTTTTTTTATAAAGTTTTGTAGTAATAATAATTAACTTTGCATAAATCTGCTTTTTAGTTTATTTAGTTTTATTTAAGCAAATATTCCCATATAAATGCAATTTAATTATTTAAATTTAATGCAGTCCCAATAACCCAGAAAGGCTTAACGATGAACTTACACGACTTTTGCAAAATATGATCGATGCAAATAATGTTCTTGCACAGTCGTTTAGGATGGCTAGGGATAAATTGTGTGCAAATATGGATAGTGATGTCCGTATTAGACTTATTTCTAGAAGAGACACTGACGGACGAACATATAACCGCCAACTGCTTCTGAGGTTGCGGGATTGATTGAGGGCGATATTGGTCCAAATATGGAGAAACGGGATATTATTGTGCAGAAGGAATGTGGTCGTTTGCAACGTATATCTGAGTTACACCCTCTCTACATTCCCCTCCAATATCCTCTTTTATTTCCCTTTTGGGAAGGTGGCTTTCGACTCGATATCCCCCATAGTGAATATTCTCTTGGTGCTAGCAGTAGTGATAAACCACGTGACGAGTTAACCTGTAGAGAATGGATTGCGTTTCGTATACAAGAAAGGTGTCCGTCGATTGAGTATCCAACCATAGTATCATCCGGTAAAGGATTCCACCAATTTTTAGTAGATGTATATATGATGGTCGAATCTCATAGGCTCAATTTCCTTCGGTTTCACCAAGATAGACTTCGGGTGGATAATTACAATAACCTTTCAAATGCTGTTGAAAGAGGGGATGTCGAGCCATCTTCTGTAGGTAGTCGTTTTATTGTGCCTTCTTCGTTTCAAGCTGGCAAAGCTTTCATGAAAGAGAACTATTTAGATGCAATGACTATTTGTAAGTGGTATGGGTATCCTGATTTATTCATTACTTTCACCTGCAATCCCAAGTGGCCGGAGATTAGACGATTTGTTACTAAAAGAGGCATGAGAGCAGAAGATCGTCCGGATATTGTGTGTCGTATATTTAAGATTAAGCTTGATGAGTTGATGACCGATTTAAAAGATCGACACATTTTTGGAAGAACTATGGCAGGTAAATGTTAATGTTTTTTTAACGAGTTTAAGTTACCATTTATTTTTATTACATTACTTTATTATTCCACATGATTATTTTGCAGCGGTATATACTGTTGAATTTCAAAAGCGTGGTCTTCCACATGCCCATATATTATTGTTCTTGCACCGAGATGACAAGTTTCCGGCAGCTGCAGACGTTGACAAAATAATTTCTGCCGAGATTCCTGATCCCGTTGAAGATCCTGTTTTACATTCCGTTGTTTGTGCACATATGTTACATGGTCCATGTGGAACTGCAAACCGAAACTCACCGTGTATGATTGGGGAAAAGTGCTCAAAATATTACCCCAAGGAGTGTACGGAGAGAACGATTGTTGATAAAGATGGGTATCCTATATATAAGAGGAGGAAAAATGGGGTTGTCGTTTTTAAGAACGATGTCCCAATGAGCAATGGTTCTGTCATTCCATATAACCCACAATTGTTGTTAAAATATCGTGCTCATATTAATGTGGAATGGTGTAACCAATCACGAGCAATTAAGTACCTCTTCAAGTATATTAATAAGAGCCCTGGTCGAGTTACGATGCAGTCATCCTATATGCGTCCTAACGAACAGGATCCTGGTCGATTAGATGAGATTAAGAGGTACTATGACTGTCGTTATATCTCTGCGTGCGAAGCAGTTTGGAGGATATTTTGTTTT